>VCCN01005653.1:6877-27775 GCA_006491835.1 Architeuthis dux | reverse complement strand
AATGATTTCTAATACTTCATCGAATAAAAATAAATGAAAAATCTGACAAACCTAGACACGCAGAAGAGTAGACGTCCCAGAAGGGAATAAAGAGTATGACCCTATTTTTGGTGGAATTTTAAAATGTGTGTGTAAATTGGGCTCAAATTTCCCAATGCAATTTCTACTAGTTCACCGGTTCGCGATTGTAAACAAATTTTCCAATACCCGGTTACCTCCGTTTTTATATTGTCTACAGAAATAATGTTTAGTTGATAAGTTTCTGCAATCTTTCTTCTAGTAATAACACAACTAATATTTCGATATAATTAATAGATTTCAAGTTACAGACGTTTTAATCGACAAATGTCGCTTTTTTGCCAAAAGTCCGTGAGAGTTGATATTGCCTTACCACGTGTTGGAAATCAATGAGCTAAAGAAACGTAATTTAAATATTAAAAATTACTAGTTTTTTTAGTAAATCCCGCACAAAACTATAATTCAATTTTTTCGAAATAAAAATTTATTTTTTAATTATTTTTTGATTACCCAGTTGTTTTATGCTAAATGAACAAAATTACTTACTCAGGGTCATATTCGTTAATCTGTGATTCCAATTGTTCTGCAATGCCATCACAAATAGAACCGATATAGACAGGTGATATGGTCATATTCTGTTCCTTGGTCACCTTTGTACATAATGAAGTAATGTCTCTTGTCAAAAGATTTGCCTTTTCTCGCCCCAAACCCTTCAGAACATACTTATCAGCACCCATAGCGAGAAAGACCGGAAGTGAAACTTATCATTCGACTTATTTTTTTACGTTATTTTCGTAACTTACTCTTGTCTTGAAACGTAACAGTGAGAACAAAGAAGTCTCTTTAAATTAATAAATAATAAACGGGTTGCTCGAAACGTGAAACTTTAAACAGACTCTAATTAATAGCAACAAGTTATTAGAAGTAAGAGTTGGAAAAAAAGATTCTCACTCAAGATTTTGTCATAAAACCAAAAACAATTTTGTTTGTAATAATTTGTGAATATCTGAGCTGTCAAAAATCTCAAAGATTATTTATGCCTTGAACAGTTTTAAATAAGGTGTAATTGCTATGTTAATATTAGTTGTCACAACCACAAGTTAAATGCTTCTAATTGAAAAGTAACAGAGTTATTTCCCCTGTATTTCTCAATAAGAGATTTTTATGGTTTTCTTTATAGAAACCCTTATCATAAGGGCCTTATGGTTTTCTTTCGTCGTATGTAAATATCTTATCTTTTGGTTAAAAATTATAGGTTCCCTCTCAAGTATTCCTGGACTTCAGAAAATTGGTAATTACCACTCCAAGTGTTTTAATTTTATACTTATGTTTTACTTATTTAATGTCAAGGGTAACTTTACTTTTTATTTGATTACAACGGTGACATCGATTGTTTTAATTAAATTAAAACTATTTATTTTGTCTTTAAAAAAAATTTTTTTTTTTTAAAAAGCGCAATTTAGGGAAGGTGGTCCCGATTTTAAATTGTAAAGTTCCACACACTCGCTCCCTCGATGTTAAAAACGGCACACAACTTCGAGTCAGAGTGTGGAAAATTCATGAACGTAAACCAGTCAGTAGTTATTGTTTATTGCTTTAGTTTGAATAAATTAAATTGTTTATATCTGTAGAATTTTAGTAGAAAGAATTGAATTGGTAATAAATTTAATTCATTACTAATAAATAAATATTATAGGCCCGCATACGAGGTCATGGATTGAAAAAATTACTTGCGAAAAAAAACTGATAAAAAAGCATATCTTATTTTCAGATTAAATATCTATTTTATTCCGTACATCTAATGTCTTAGAACCGTATTAATTATTCTCAGAAATGAAAAATTTCCTGCAAAAATAATTCACAACGGAAGTAACCGAAATACTTCAAAGCCGTAGTTTCGTACGACACACGAAAAGTAAGCATTAGTTATATTTTATTTTCAAGACTGTGACACTTTTCCAGAATGTAACGGAGGTCTTATTGATTGAAAGCACCAAAAACTTTCCTGAAAATATTTTTACTAGGGTTTTTTTTGGCTTTGTTGAATGTTGACTGAACTTACCACTTTCAAAGCAATATATTTTGTAGGCTCTTAGTCTTAGCTATTTTGTAAAAACGGTCACTCAGAGCAATGTGGTCGCGATCGGAATGAGACTTTTGCGGCCTTTAGTTCACAAGATCAAAGTGTAATATCTGTTCTTCAGTTCTTCTGACGTCAATGAAACAGCATTAACATCCCGTTTTCAATTTTAAACGTTATTATGATTGTATTTGGCACAAAGGTGGTCCCGATGGTAAATTGTCAAGTTACACACCCTTGTTGGGAATTTTTAGTATTCCCCAAATTAATTCTGAAACAAATATATTGTTACTTAGTTTTTCTTGAACGCAAGAATATCAGGAATAAAATTGTTACTTGTTTTTTAAGTAAAAAATGTGCGGCTCCCGCAAAGTATATTTAATTGAAGCAACTTACCTTTTTTCTTCAATTGATGATCACGAGGTAGGGGTTGCATAAAATACTTCTTTTTATGCGGCGAGATGTCCGCCTATTATTGGTTTTATCAGGTCTTCGCTCGTCTTGGAGGTGTGTATAAATTTTACTTCTCGGAGGAAGACACTGATTTAAAGTTCTGTACTTCTTGAGAGAAGTCACGGTTTGAAAGTATATTCAAAGGTGGTTTTAGAAGTGTAGGGCTTTGTGCGTAAGCGTGTGAAATGTATTTTATAAATGTGAGCCCAGAATTACAACGGCTAACGTTTGTGTCCAGCAAAAGATCCGGTCGGTAACAAACTTTTTCTGGAACTGGTGAAGGAAGGGGAGTCTTCGAATTTATAGCAAATTTCTTTGCCCCCTTCTTTTTACATTCTTGGCAGGCAAAAGTGCGCCTTTTTTTGGCAACGAGGCCCGGACTCCCTGCGGAGTTGACCAAGGGCCGGTAAAAAAACAATAAGCTGCAAATCAATCAATCAACAATACAAAAGCCGACAAATTCATTTACAGTAAACAATAACTAAACTATTAATTCTAGCACAAACGATTCATGAAACATAATTAGTTTTTATACACTCGATGTTAAAAATGGCACACAAATAAAAAGAAATAAAATAACAAACACACTTACAGTAGTTATACAGTACAGTAATGCTATACAGTACTTCTAAAATCTGCTTCAGGTCAGGATTATAGCTTTTCTTATGAGGCAGAGAAGATCTCTGCAGTCCACTACTGGTAGCCTGAGGGCCTAAGTCTGGAAAGTAGATATAAGCTCTGTCTCACTCTGTAGTCTCTAGTTTTCAGTGGGACTTGAATAAGTTGCCTTTTGGTTGCTACTATACTGCAGTACTATGCTTCTTTGCCTTCTCCACCTCAAATTTTTATGGGTAACCCTCAATTCTAGGCTTGGGTTTGACAGACACAGGGAGACATTCAATCTTACTGGTGCCTTCTCCCATCACTGCCACCTCGAGGCACACCTGTTGCCAATGTGTCAACAACCACTCCAGGATCTCTGATCAAAGCCTCATTTCAGGTTGTCAAGTGTAACCTCAGCCCAGAACATCCCTTCGTCTCCATTTTTGAAACCAACATATCAACAGGTCATCATCTGGCCTTTCTCAACCTCTCTCGCCCAATATTTCTGATAAACAACTTTTGTTTCCATTTCAAGCCTCAAACAAATGTACTTATACTGATACAATGTACCTCTTATGTATTTGTAAAATCTAACATAACCATACTATCACAATTTTGGCTGGCGACAGATCCTGACAGAATGCCTATTTGTTTTGGTTAAGATTTATTTTAGTTGAATATTCAAAATAGAAAAATAAATGTTCACTAGTTATTTTTCGTGCTTTCAATCCATAAGACATTTGTTTCCTCCAGAAATTTGTCAGTTTTGAGAGAAAATAAGGTTTTAGGTGAGGGGTTCTATTTACAATGTAACTATAATGCTAAACTTGACTATTACTTTCCATCCATCGAAGTACAGCTTCAAAGTATGCAGTTACTTTCTTTTTTGTAAAGAATCGGTTAGGGTTGAGTAGAAATTCTATTTTTTTTAGAAATTTGGTCTTACCACTTTAAAACATTTTAATAACGGTGACACTAAAAGCTGCACACAATCCCAGGCAGACCCACGCAGGCCCACACACACACCCTCAGGCAAGTCCACACAGATTTTAGTGTCACCATTATTAAAAGCAAAATTTTGTGTTAATTTATTATTTTCAGATAACATTTTGCTAAGATTCAGATAATACCAACTTCTACTTGAAAACATTTTAATAACTAGCAGATATACCTGGTGTTCCTCAGGGAAAAAAAGATAGAAGACAAAATGTTTTGATGAAATAATTCTGATATATCTTTTAACAAGATTCTATGGATACAGAAATATGAACATGATATAAATACACAATAAAGAGTTTTAAACAAAGAAAAATTTTGATATAAAAATGATTTCTGTATACAATATAAAACCAGAGATATTTCTGTTTCATACACTGAGCAAACAGGTGTAACATAATAAGTTGCATTATAAAATGTTTACCCTAAAACACATCCAGATTTTAAAATACTACCAAAAATAAACTTCTGAGCAAATTTCAATAAAATTTTTAGTATTTATTCATTTATGAATGAATATTTTTATGAAAGGGGATTTTATAAAAAAAACTTACAGAAATCTTTTTTTAAGTCAGTCAGCCCCACCCTTTTTTAATTCTCTCTCTCTTTCGTACATATGAACAGAGTGGGTATGTATATATGTTTGTGGGTGTGCTGTAAACTGATTCCCTGGAAGGATATTTTGGCTCAGTTAGATAGACATTTTGTTACATGAAGACCATGGCAAACAGTAACATTGGCAACCAAAGTGGCAGCAAATCAACCAAGAACAAAGAACAAGTGACAGCAAGTCTCAAGAAAAACAACAAAGGAAAAAGAAGAACAGCAAATGAACATGTTTTTCTTTTCTATTTTAGTAACCAAATTTTGCAAAACCATCTCGCCTGCAGTGGTGAGTCTTGGTTTTTCATTTATCAGCAAGAAGACATCCCTAGGAAAATCAAGGTTTAAATGAACTGGGTTTTGTATTACAATTTTTCAAGTGCAGATTGATAGAGTATGTCATGGATGATGGGGGAAAAGTCACTAAATATGCATTTGGGGTTTGACAGGAGGTGTTAGCTATGATCTAAGGCTGTATACCAGCTCAAAGTGAAATTTACTTTGTACCTGGAAAAAAAGTCAGGAATACTTCACCGCCTGTTTTGTTTTGTGTATTATTTGTATGTTTACAATTTTTAAAAGACTTTGATTTGGAATTAAGATTTGTCCATTTTTTTTTTTATTTTTAGGCATGGGCTGTCTTGTTACATATTTTTTTCAGTGATACCGTTTGAACATTTTTCAGTTATTTTCATGTTTGCACTCATGTTTTTATCGTACATATTAAAATGGTATCTATTTAATGTACAGAATTTATTTCTGCTGATTCATGAGTAAACATTTGCTCATTGGTATTTTGGGAACCCCAAGAGTATGACTAAGTACTACCAGCTGATCAGTCATTTCCCACCAGTTGGCCTCTCCACCCACAAGATCTGAAGAAGACTTCTATGTTGGTTAAAGTGTCCAACAAGGTGTGTGCCAGGTCACAAAAAAAGTTCTTGTAATCCAAACAGCAAGAACGTAAAATGCCCACTTCCAATATATATGACACTGCGTTTGTTTCACAGGGGTTACGTCTTATTAACCCTTTCCAGTCAGAGGCATTGTGACTTCTAACTATGGTTGGTTGGCTGACTTTCTACTGAGTTCTCTCCCCTAAGACAAAAAGAGCTTGTAGAGGCGAAGGAAAGTGGAAACCTTACAGTAGGTGCACATGTAGCCTAGTCATATGCAGGTATGGCATACTCAGGTTTTTAAATAAAAATTTTAAAAATGATGTGCTGCCCCGCCCCAATGCTTAAAGTAGACTAATGCATCATCATGTAAGGCATATTGTGACCAATATCCACATTTGTTTCAAAAGTCATCAAAATTTTCTAAATAACTTTTCTTTTTCTTTCAGAATAAACAATGGCATTTTTGGCCTTGCAGAGAACTTTCAATCTGTCCCAAAGAAAATTACAAGCATCAGTCAACAGCCTAAATATATTCCAATTCAACAACCAAACCAAAGTTTGTCTCCCTTCTGTGTTCAAATTACTTCATCAACAACCCAGAGTTTATTATGCATCAGGAGCCAAAAATACAATCATCGGACACATAGATTTGAAGACACTCAGAAACATCCAACCACATGAAACATTTCACATCTTTAAGCACCAAAATTACAGTTGCTTAAATTTTATACAATACTATTACAGTAATCAAGCAAATTCTGAATCCTTTGAGGACAGACAATTTCATTTGATTTATCATTTCCCTTATATTATTCATGCTCGTTTCTTATCCAGACTTAAACTTTACCAGACAGTCTTTACAGTAGGGGCTGTTCCTTGGGCCTTAAAGATGGTTGGTGCTGGAGTGATGTCAACACAAATGTTGACGGGAGTAATTGCATGTTCAGTTCTTGCTTGTCTGATGCTCTATGTGTTGAGCATCTATTTTCGAAGAATAATTGGCATGCTATACATAAACAAAAAGGATAACATGGTAAAACTATCACACATGACATTTTGGGGTAAGCGCAATGACATCTATATACATGCAGAAAACATAGTTCCTTTGTCTGATCTGTCAGATAATCCTAATGATATTTTTGTTCGATTCAAACAATACAACACAAAAGATGAGTTTTATTTGGTGTTGAGATTTGGAGGTGTCAGGGACTTAGAATTGATGAAACAATTACTTGGAGAATTAAAAATTAAATAATGTTTGTTGCTTTAATGAGCAATAGTTTGAAATAATGAATGGCTTTTCAGTTTTAGGTTAAATTATTAAGTGTTACTTAAAGAAAGAAAGAGAAAAAAATGAAGTGTAGTATCTGACTGAAAACAAGCATGCAACTCTGGTGACACATGGAACTGTGTCACCAATGTTAATTAACAGGGTTGAATTCTTCATATAAGAATTTAAAGTTTAGAATATACAACTTTAGTTTTATTTCATGAGAATAAACACATCAGAAAATTACTTCCCACCTCTTCCAGTTTTTAATGACTTAATTTTGCATTAAAAGTAATCCAGTCATGTGTTTAACAATAAGACAGTGTTGATCAAAGGCTTTTAATTAGTGTTTTTCAGTTAGAAAGTGAAGGAAAAAATGTTTGAATCCCAAACTTGGCTACACAATTAAACCTGTATGGCAAAATGTTATAGCCATATTTTTTTTTGTGAACTGTTCTCTCTCCCACAAGTTATGTTTTCTGATGATTATTACTTGAATGATATAATAATTCTAAGGCAAGTCATTTTGATGAAAATAAAATCCTCAATAAAATCTCTTGGTTACAATTCACACTAAGTCATAGTATGCATGCACACATAGAAAAAAATATTCAACAGGGAAGCATATAGGATACTAGCACTCGGCAGTTAATGGATCCACTAAGTAAGAAATGGTAAGTTGCAGTCATTAGATAATTTTTTTCCAATACCAGCTGTGAAGTGATGGTATGCATGCTAGTCTTGCAAGCTATAGCTAGAGAGTTTATTCGTTACTGTATGCACTATAAATATATTTTGAGCCAGTTGGCTCAGTTCAACAAATACCTGAATTGGTAGATTTATTTCAGCTGTTATGTATATTGAGAAGTTACTTATTTTATTATTTGACTAAAGGAAAATTATCAAGGATATATTTAGAATAGAATTTTTATTTTATTTTACAGTTTTCACTTTTGCAGTGAATGGTTAAACCTCCCCAAGGAAATACCTTTAAACACCATTTAATAAATTATCAAGAAAACAATGAAAACAACATACAAACTTTTTGCCTCATCTGTCTAAAACAGCCCTTTTCAACGCCATTTTTGCTGAACTCTAGGGCTCCATGAGTGATTGTTAGGGGTTAAAAAAGGTTTTTTTACAATTGTTATAATTTTTTAAAGGAACAATTTCTAAAAAGCTACAATCACAGATAATATAAAATACTTAGGGTTCCAGATTTTCGATATTCATTGATTTTTATCATCATTAAAAAATATTCCCGATTTTTACTGGTTTTTTTTTTGTTTGTTGATTTTCATTGATTTTAATCAAGAAAAAAATCTTGAATTCTCTCCCCGTCAGAAGTAAAATAGGCGCTTACCATTCAGATTTGTTCAGATAAAATTTTCTCTCAAATCGTCTTAAATTTGATATTTTACTTTAATCTTTAGGTAACGCACCATATTTTGCATCTATCTATAAATTGATATCTTGCTTAATTTGATAGCACATACCCTTACAAAGAGGTGGAACCAGTCTTAAACTATCATCCCATTCGTTTACCTAGATATCTGCTTGAATGAGTAGTTAATAATTATTATATTATTAATTTCTTTTCTATTTTGTGGGATTAGACTTGCAAAAAACCACCAATTCATTCGTTTTCAGCTTTCTATGGCTCGTATATTGTATTATGATTTTTTGTTTCTAATATTGTAATTTCTTAAAGTTATGTAAAATTAATGATTTAAATTTTTCCAACAAATAAGGATTGAGACCATCAGCTTAACATGAACTGGTGATCTAAGTTGTCCTTTTCCAATGTGCCTAGTCTGTGGTAAACAACTTATGAATGCAGCAATGGCTCCAGCAAAATTGAAAAAAACACTTTACGACAAATCATGGTCATATGAAAAGTAAAAGTTGCTTATTTTAAAAGTCTATCCAAATAAACAGAGTAAAGCTTTTATGAGTAAAGTTTCTTTTGGTAAAAAGGTTCTGGAAACTAGTTATTTGTTCAAGAACCTATTGCACAAAAGAGAAAAAGTCACACAGATGGTGAATGCTTAATAATGCCAGCATGTAAAATTATAGTAAGTAAAATGCTTGAAAATAGTATTAAATAGTACAATAAGTTGACGTATTGATAACCTGTCACATGACACTGAAGAGTTTTTGTGCAATAAACTGAAAAAAACAAAGGTTGATGAGTCAGATTTCAACGAAAAATATCATGTTGTGGCATTTGTAAGATATGTTGATGAAGGAGAAATAAAAAAAAGCTGTTACAAAGAGTTGCCCAAAACAAGCAAGGGCAAGACATATTAACATCTTGTCATCATATCTGGAAACACAGGCCTGTCATGGGTGAACTGTGTTGGCATCTGTACTGATGGTGTTCCTTAGAGGTTCATCTCTCTTGCTAAAAAAAAAGAAAGGAAAAACCTGACATAGCTACAACCTGATTTCTTCACAGTGCTAGTCTCAAAATCTCTTGGAGCTGAAATGAAAAAGGTTTTAGATTATACTACAAAAATTGTAAACTTTATTAAACAAAAGACCTGTTCACGCCAGAGTGTTTAAATATCTCTATGAAAACATGGAAAAAGAGCATATAAATGGTTGAGCAGAGGAAGAGTTCTCAAAAGGGTTTTTGTGTTGAAATGTGAAATGTTGAGTGCATTTATGGGGGAACCCCCCCCCCAATACCTACAGAAGCTTTCTTAAGGGTTTTTTGTGGTATCAGGTATGCTCAATAACATACTAAAAGCCTTCCACAGTCTGACCACTGGAAAGGTGGGTTTTTTTCAAGATGGCGTCCAAGTTTACCACTAAATCATTAAAATGGCCATTACTCTTTCATTATTGAGCCTAGACAGGTTTTATGAATGGTTTTCTGGAGGACAATTTGTGCTCAATAACATTGACCCCCCCCCCCTAAAATTGCTACAAAAAGTTTCTCAACGGTTCTTTGTAGTATCAGGTGTGCTCAATAACATACTAAAAGTCTACCACAGTCTGACCACTGGAAAGGTGTAATTTTCAAGATGGCGTCTAACATGGTGTCCAAATCCTTAAAACCCCATTACACCTTCATTATTGACCCTAGAGAAGTTTTTCTAATGATCTTCTGGAGTACCAGGTGTGCTCAATAACATACTAAAAGTATACCACAGTCGTATCATTGAAACAGTGTAATTTTCAAGATGGCGTCGAAGGTGGCTGCCAAATCCTTAAAATGCCTATTTAGTCAAGTGCATTTTAAAAAATTGCTACAAAAGTTTTCTCAACGGTTTTTTGTAGTATCAGGTGTGCTCAATAACATACTAAAAGTTTTGACCACAGGAAAGGTGTAATTTTCAAGATGGCATCCAACCATAAATGATGGCTCAAACCATAAATGCACTGGAATAAATGGGCCTACCTAGCCAACATATTCGAAATCCTAAATGAGCTAAACAGAAAATTACAAGGCCGTGAGACCAACATCATTAACCATACAGACAGTGTAAGAACATTTATTGCAAAACTACAGCTCTGGGAGAGACACACAAAAGATGGAAATTTGATGCAATTATTGGAGATGATAACATCAACCAGGTGCTCAAGGCAGAACACCTAAACTCATTTATTGGTGAATTTCAGTGCTATTTCCCAGACATAAACACTGATAAAGTATGGCCCTGACAAGGAATCCATTTGTGGATGATACTCCTATTCCTAACAGGAGGAGTTTTTGGAACTCAAACACAACTCTTTAGTGAAAGATGAGTTCAAAGTCTTCAGTCTGAATAGTTTTTGGATGAAAATGCATCCCATTTATCCTGAACTTAGTAACAACGCTTTTTGTGTGTTAATCCTGTTCTCTTCAACATATCTTTGTGAAATAGTGTTTTCTGGAGTTCTATCTAATTGCGTCAAAAGCTCGAAATAAACTCCAAGTTGAGAATGATTTAAAATATGCTCTCTCACAAATTGACACACAAATTGAAGAATTAGTTGCAAAAAAACAAGAACAGAGATCACATTGATGTGTATATCATTTACGATAGCAGAATTCTTATTTTTCTTGTAATAAATTGGAATTTCAAATGATGTGTTCCTAATTATTTTTGCTTGCTTTCTTTGAGTTACAAATACACTGCAGCAGCTGTACAACTATAATATTAAACTAATTCTTAGTATAAAGCCTTCTAATTATATGCAAAATAAAGTTATTTGAAATTATTCTTTGTTGCAACTTACTTAAATGGATGGGGGGAAATACTAGTAATCTTATTGACAAAGGTGGGGAATGACTCAAAAACATTGGGAACCACTGATCTAAAGTATGACCTTTACACTTTTCTACCTAGCATCATGCTATGAACGAAGAAGAACGGACAGTAAAATGCGTAAAAAAGAGAAAGACAGCAACTGCGAAGAGCTAATATGAACAAAGGACAACGACAATGGTTGTGTCAAACAAATCAAGAGAGAAGGAAAAACTTGACACAAGAGAAATCACAAAATATGAGAGATGCTGTGAGAAGATTTGGAGACCAGGTTAACAGGCATCAAAATGATGCAGTTGAGCCTTAATGTATTGGTGACCTATACATTCCATGTAATTTTTGTGAAGCTTTGAGATTTGCAAATGAATCACTACATTGCTGCCAAAATGGAAAAGTTAGCCTCCCTCAACTATTCGGATGAATCAGGGATGCTTTTTGATAGAAATACTTCCAAATCTAACTTCTTTCGCAAAATCATCAAGAACTACAACTGTGCTTTTTCCTTTGGAGCAAAAACAATTACACCTCAAGGATGAGGACCTTATTGTTCAGGTGTGGTACTATGGACAGTCAGGGTGAGAGCCGGGCGATGTTAAAAACCTTGTAAGAGACCAGGTGGCTTGTCTCTGGCCGTGACGTCGGCGGTGTGCTGGGTGTGTGGAGATTGTTGTCTTTGGAACTTTGGGGAAATGACGATAACGTGGTTGATGCCCTTTGAATTGTGGTCAGTCAAGGTGAAAACCTGATGTTAAAAGCCAAGAAGGTAAGCCATATGGTTTGTATCTGACCATGACGTTGGCTGTGTGTGGGGTGGAAATAACAATAGGGAAAAATAATTTTGAAGATAAAATTATAAGGTGAGAAGTGGATTGATTACAGACCCCAAGGACCGCCTTTTCGCCTACGCAGATTTAAACTGAAATCAGTCATACCTGACAGGGGTGCTGTAGCCGGCCCCCAAACGGTATTAGTAGGAGAATAATGATTACCTGGGTAGGAGGAAGGATGGACGGAGGGAAATCCCAAATTTGGAAAATCGCAAGAGTCGATGATTTATGTTTGCTTATGGGGTAATTAATTACGATCCCTCATACCGTCGGCCCTCCTCTGATTTAGAAACGATTCTCATAAAAGCAGCGGGCTCAAGGCAAGCGAGGAGAACGAAGAGAGAGAACGCAAGAAGTGAGAACGCAGAGTTCCCGTTAGAACCCATACCGAGAGATGACCAGAAGCCAAAATCACTGACCGACCAACCCAGAGGTACTGCAGCCTAAAGTTGAAGTCCAACTTCGTCCAGTCGAAACCACAAAGTACCAAACCTTAGAAGAAGCCTTTGAGAAACGTCTGCTTTGTTGCGAGTCGCCTGCTGCTATACAATCTTCCAACCTGACCGAGGGTGCCACCCGTATCACATTAGCACTTGACCAATTGGGATGGGTTTCTTTTCTAAAAACCTTGTAACATTTACCGTAGTAAAAATTCTCTTATTGAATTTTAAACCAAGAAGTCGTTGTCTTTTCCGTAACATTTATTTTTTCTTGTGACACCTGCCAACACAACATCCACTGATTCTTCAACCATGTCCGAGACCAATCTCTGATCAGGAACACAACGTGGGGGAGTCACGTTTCGGACGCCGAAGCATCAAGACAGCTTGTCACCGGTAGCAAAGGTGTGTTCACGTTCGCCCCGAAGTTCCGCGACCCGGCTGCAGACCAATTTGCGGATACCGGGTATTGGTGAAAAAGGAGATGTTGTAATTCACCCCAGAATAAAGTAGACAGATCTTTGAACGAGGAATTCCAGTTATATTGCCTTCATTTCATTTCCAGGAAGTCTGCAGAACATGCATCAATATTTTCAGGATGCCATGGCAATAGTAGTGAAATATGGTAAACCAGACTTTTTTTTTAAACCTACAAATGCAATCCGAGATGTGCATAAATGATCAGTAACTTGCAGCAGAATGAAAACGTGGAATATCGGCCAGGCTTAATTGCAAGGGTATATAATGTTCATCTTACAGAATTCCTAAAAGATATAAAGGACAGGCATGTAAGTTGCTCAATTACATGTTATTGAGTTTCAGAAATGAGGACTTCTTCACTGTCATATGTTGATAATGCTTAGAGACAAAGACTAAGGCAGAGTACTGCACGATTTTGTAAAGAAATTTATTATATATACTTGTGATTTTATCGGTATTTTATATCTAAATCTAGGTATTTTTGTTGCATTTAGATATAAGAAATCATTTTTAGATATTGGATATCAGTTTAGATATTTTCTTAATAAGGGGAAAGACCAACCGGAAGTTTGCTGACTTGGTGAGCGACACATAATCAAAAAGTGACATTCCGGTGACCTAAACCGAAATTACCACCAAAAAAGAAAAAAGCCCTCTTTCTTAATGTTCACTTGGAGTGGACAGTGTGGCACTCGCTTGCTGTGCTAACGTTTGTTTCTCTACTTTCAACAACTTACAAGCAAAACAGTGAGAAAAACAAAAAGTAGAACTGTCTAAAATCTTTGCAGATTGCTAGCTAGATAGATTCTAGAAGCACATGGATGTATATAAGATTTTATAGCACCAATATCCTGATTAGGTTATGAATGCCAACATTAAAAACTAGTGTTCCGTTGTTGTTCTACAATGCACCTTCACACACCTCTGTTCACTCTTAATCTACGTTATCGACGTTACTTCCTCTCTCTGGTCGTTTCTTCTTTGCTTTTCACCGTTACTGTTCAACCTTCGGGTATGCACACACCTCGGAAGCCAAAAGTGCCAGTGAGCCAGAATGACCAGCATTTCCATTACAACTAGTTTTTCAAAATTATGGTTTTACCAGGGCTCAAAAACTGGAAACTTATTTGTGTCCGTGTAGAAAACAAAAGGTGGGGAAAACACTGACACAGTTTGGTGCAAGAAGCCATCAAATGTCAGGTCAAAGCTGTAACGCCAGAACAAAATCTCCAACGGGACACCTCCTTGCTTAACACTGGTGCTGCATCCCAAGGTACAGCAGATTCGTTCTTGGCAGTCTCTAGTGTCACAAAGGCATACCGGATAACAGTCTGCAGTCTCTATGGGCTCTTGACAGTAGCTTATGAGGAATACAATAAAAGAAGCTGTCGAGAAGTCAATTGATTTGTTGAATCTGGAAGACTAGCGTTGACAATGGAATTGTCCATTTCCCCACTAATTCATTCATAAAAGCAAACTTTTGTCTCTACCGTCCTCACAGAGCTGATATCTTATTTCTTTGACAACAACAATGAATTATACTTGTTGGCTTTCTATACACCTCAGAGACATGTTATCACTTGAAACGCAACACCCAGATGTGGCAAAAGAGTTCTCTGCAGGAAACTGTGTTGTTCATAAATCAAAAAGAATGTTCTCAGCCATGGCAATAGACCAAGCCCATGGACAGGAAAATGCTGTTAAAAAGGGCGACGAAAGAGTGCAATATAATACTTAGTCTTTCTTTAATAAGGAAACGAAATTGGTAAATAATTATAATTTTCGAAAAGTCATTTTAGTTTTAATAAGAAAATGAATAGTCTTGTTAAAATGTTTTCACAGTCAGAAAAAGGGATATATTTTGTCCCAGGCTCTTCGCGTCAGAGGTCAAATGACCATACGGCGGTGATAGAATATAAGATTGACGCCCTGATTTGGTCATTAGTATGTCTGAAACACAGCGGGGAAAGAACCCCTCGATGTCGGCGCCAATTCTGACCGTAAAGAACTTTACGAAAAGACCTCTGTTGCGTGGATGGCGCGACTTGTGATGAATTTTAAAAAATCCATTTATAGATAAGTAAAATTAGAGGAAACACATTAAGGATTCTTGAGTTATTAATCGCAGACCAAAGACGATATAATTTACGGAAGTAGCTGTGGATTTCATGTGGACATGACACTCAAATACAGATGTTTTGAAAAGGAAAGAAATAATGTGTATGGACAAAGAGAAAAAAACCTATCTATGCATGTTGCCTCGGCGCAGGCAAAGCTAATTAACCATGACCAAATACGCGCACTTTCTCTCTCTATATACACTTCTTCTTCTCCCTCGGGTGATACTTTGTACACAGACTTGTATTTGAAAGAAAACTACTGTGTTGTGATTGTATTTCGCTTACATGGGACGAGCAACGAAAATAAACATTCATACTTTTTAAAAACGGTCTTCATGTCATCTTTCTTTTGCACGCTGCAATCCCTGCATCTGCTAATTGTATGTCTGTCAAGAATGAAGCCCAGCATAGTGAACATCATGATCATTTGTGTACAGAAATAGATTTTGATGCTGAGCCGGTTATTTGAACCGATATCTAGGTGATAATCGCGCCTAAGGATATGTGATCGAGAAAAAAGAAAGAAAAAAAGGAGCATATGACAGAAAGGGAAAATACGCCGGCATGGAGGAAGGATAGTTTCTAACCAGGAAGTCATTTTAAGGAGTCGCACCGCTAAGCCTGAGTTAGTAGAAACTCAAATAATCGGCAGTCATCGTAATTCTCGAATGGCATATAGGCCCTGCATCTGCTAATTGTATGTCAAATATATTTGAGGCGTTTATTCCTAGTCTGGGCGAAAAGGAAACCGAGCGATGACCGAGATTGAAATAAAGAAATGTTGGCATTTGAAGAGATGTAAAAACACTTAGTATGTAGGCCACCTAGGGCCCACTAAGTGGATGAAAAGAAGGTTTGTCTACGTACCAGGAAGGGGCGAGTGAAGTACTGCGACCTAGGCGGTAGCAGACTGAAAAAGGCATTGAGGATAGTAAAAACAGGGTTTACATAGTCGTGCTGATGTCACGAAAAATGATTTCTTAGTTTCGTACTTCATAGGGTTTAGAGCTGGCTCCGTCGAGGTGATAAAGCCAGTTTGATATTTCTAGCCCTATTTTGGTATTGGAAGAAAAGTGACCGCTACACTTGTATTCCCTACACATTATGTGTTCAATGAATGTTACAGGAAATGGACAGTCAGAAAATATCAGAATATTATTAGCCGCATTAAGTGAGTCTAAGTTCACCTCCGCTTATTTCTGCTCTATGTTTCAATAGCAAGAGACTATCTTGAACTGAGAACGGTTGAAGAAATTATGCCGACTTTCAAAGATGCCTGCATACAACTAAGACTTTTAGAAAATACACTGGTGGAGGCTTCAGCATTTAGAATGCTATCACAGCTCTGCATCATGTTTGCTGCTATTTGTGCTTATTGCCATCCAACAAATGTCATGCACATGTGGGTTTCCTTTAAAAATAAAATGATTGAAGACTTTTTGCATGGGGGATATTGTTATGTTGGGCTCACACTAAATAAATACAAGGGAGATACATACCTAGAATTATCTCCCTTGCTGCGGTCCAAGTCATGACAGAATTGATTTTCCAGTCATGCTAGCGGAAATAAAGAGTGCACACACGTGGAGAAAAGGACCCAGTCATTATTCTCTGGGTGCGAGCCGTGAAAACAATGTTTTTGTCCTAAGTTCATCTTCCTTTTCAGTGAGCCTCACAGGAGCTGGGATACACTACATTTTTGGCGACGTTTTTCAAACACAAAGGAATAACCCCCTCAACACACAATTTTCTACCCCCATTCCCACCGTTCCAAATCTACAACGATGAAAACACAACAGGCGTGAGATGGCGGAAATGTATTTAAACATTCTAAAATCTACTGTGCGCCATGGACGTAGATAACGACTAGAAAAAGAAAGGACATGCTTCTCAACTACGCTGGAGACAAACAATATGACATTGTTTTCATCTGTGAAACTATCGACTAAGGACACGGGGCGACACGCGTTATCGATGCGGAATACGACAAACTAAAACATTCCCTGGCGGCGTATTTTACTTGGACGCGTGCTGCACATGACTACGGAATTTGGCCGCCACATGCAATTTTCAAGACGTCGAACGTGAAATTCTGGTGCAAATTCTTTTCCACGCAGGTCAGACGCAGAGCTTTGAGAGACAACTCCTCTTTAAAGCAATTGCTCAATTAGGCAAGAGCTACTGAGCTTGCAGATGCGCGGGCTTCAGCCATAGAGACACACGCTGTGCACGCAATATCTGGCCAATTCGGACTAAATTATAATCGGAGCGGATACAGAAGAAACTGCGCAGATTTTTCTGCCAGAGTCAACACGGAGATGTCATGGGGCGGCCATAGTCGTCATCAACCACGATCGCCATGTGGTACCAACAGACCGCGTAGGGATGGAAATTCGGCAATTTGCCATTACTGTGGCAACTCAACAGCTCATCCTTTCTATCCAGCCAGGGGGGGGGGGATGTAGAAGCTGCCACAAGATGAACCATTTCGCACGGGTCTGCCAGCCATCCAAGCCCAAAATCAGCCAAATTTCTTCGAGTATTTCCGGGTCTGCATCCTCATGTCCATCCAGTGACGAGTCCGTTTTTACGGCCAATGTCAGGCAAGTTCGAAATTCTAGTACCACTGCCGTTACTGCCCATATAAACAAGACTCCACTAACGTTTGTAGTCAATTCTGGTGCCAGTGTCAACATTCTCACTGGGCAAGACTGTGGCGGGTCGAAGCGGAGTTGTCCCCCGTGATTAAGGGTTAGTTCCCTGATTCCCCACACGGTCTTGTGGCATCCGCGTCCCCACGTGGCAAGTCAACCAGGGACCAGCAATTAGTCACGTGACAGGCGCGAGATTCGAATCAGCTTCTTTTACTCCCAGTCTGCCTTCCTTACAAGACGTGTCCGAATTTCGCTCCTTTTTTTCCCACCCTTGGCTCTCGGGCCACGTGCTCGGAAGCCAGATTTTCCTAACAAGCCAATAATTCGGCCCAAACTGTAAGTAAACAAATTCCCTTACATACACATTTTATTATAACTGTGAACTCATTCATATACGAGACAAATATATCCGAACCAAGCAAATTCCCTTTTACATTTTTATTAATATAACTGAACTCTTACACAAACCAAACAAATATACCCAAACAAAGCACTACATATTTACACACATATACAATGGACTTTTAAATATGCACACACGCACACAAACTTTAACTAAATTTCGTCTCTCTCAAGATTGTCTTTTCGTCCGTCTCTCTTTGCTAATTCCTTTTCCCAGTCATTGATCGTATCCAAATGGAGTAAATTAAACCCACCTTTTTACCACCAGTATTATGGAGAAATATAAAGCATTCACACAGGCGCGCCACAAAATCATTCCTCCACAAGAAGGCCGAATTCTCATGCAATAGATACCGCTTCTTTTCCTCAACAAATTCCGGGCGCCGGCAATAAGCGTTATCCTCCATAGGACTAGGATGACATGCCAGACTGGCCCAAGTTACAGGGGCACGTATCTAACATATATGCGTATGGGTCCACACGGGCACTTCCCGTGCGTGAACTCACGATATAGTATAATGATATACATATTTTCCTGGATGCAACTTGAAGCTTTATTTAATAATCTTTTCGTATTAGAAACCGTCAACCGAACTTTTAAGTGATCCTGGCTGGCTATCTATGTGCCACGCGTACAGGCGCTAGAGGGCTGAAAATTCAAACATTTACTCCTTACTATGTCTAGAACATCCGCCCCAAATAAGTATTTAGAGAGTCTACTATCACTTTATGGTCACATAATTTATATCATAATTCCATATAAACATGCATGTTGCTTCAATTCTGTTGTGCTGTAGTGTTATGAAATGCGTGAATATCGCAGCTATTTTGAATAATGAGGATATCTTTATATTAATTTACACATTTACAATGAAAGTTTATGTTAAATTAGTTCCTTTGTGTTGGGCAGCATTCAGCCTTGTTTTTTTGAAAATTCAGACTTTTTAGTGATCAAACAAAAAGCAAGAGAACTTATTCATTCATCACGCCTTTTCCCAATTGATCACCCTGAACACGACATGCTGCCAAATCTACGTTACAGTTTCTATATTTTTTAATTAAAATTAGTTGTTGACCCAAAATTTGCCTTGGATAGTATTATAGTTACGTTCCATACGTAATAAATTACCGTAACAAAGAGAGTAATGAGGATATCTTAGTTGTCAAAACTCGTGGAATTTCCACAGGTCCAACTAGTACATATAAACTTTTGAACACAATGATGTGTCGTTAGCTATACATATATTTTTATGCAGGGGTTGCTCGAGATATGAAGTCTATTTATTATTTATTTCAAACTTTAATAGACTGGTCTAAACAATCTAAGGGAGAGGACTTTATTGCCTTCAAATTAAACATGATGCCACTAAATGTGACAACAAAAACACACGATGCCACTGGAGCGGTAATTTTCTTAAAAATACCAAAATATGGCTTGCAATATCAAGCTGGTTTATCACCACGATGACGCCAGCTCTGAACGATATGAAATGCGAAACTTAGAATTAGCTTCCTTTTTTATGTGACGTCAGCACAGCTATATAAACCCTTGTTTTACTATCCTAGAGGCCACTTCACCTGTTCCCCTTTGCTCACCCGTGCCAACCTCTTCTTGGCATGTTGAACCCTTCTTCCTTCATTTAGTGGGCCCTAGGCGACCATGATACTATGTGTTTTTACAGCTCCACCTTTTAAATATGGACATTTCTTTAAATGCCAATATTTCTTTGCTTCAAAATCTTGGCCATTCTCTCCATTTCCTTTTCGCACAGACTAGGAATAAACGCCTCAAATATAGGCTATTCGAGATATACGATGACCATCGATTACTTTTAGTTTCCTAAGTCTTAAAATTTCTTCTTCTTTGGAAACTATCCTTCCTCTATACCGGTATCTTTTTCTTTTCAGTAATATGCCTGTTTCGTTCTTAACCGATTTCTTTGCCTCGACAAACATATCTTTTGGTGCATTCTATAACGAGATATTAAGGTACTTTAAATAAACCTCTTTATCACAGTCAAATACATTTCGATACGTAAATACCGGCTAACGACAGAAACTTACCTTAATTCTGCACTCCTAACATTACTCTCCATCGTACGATCTTTTATTTATAAACATTATGTACCTGCTTTTAATTTTCTTTTTATGTTTTGTTTATTAAATGTAACAATATCATTTCTATCTGACGCATTTGTTAATTCTTTATCCATTTTTACATGATCGTTTCTTTAGTTCGTATTTTCCCACCCAAAAAACAATATGGCCGATTATTGCTTTCTTCCTCATTTTTGACCACATGACCTACATTCTTCCTACCATCTCAGCAGAATGACTTCCACTTACTACTGGCTACTGCTGCTAATAGTCACAGCTACTACTATTACTACTGCGGCCATTGCTACTACAAAAGCTATACACTTACTGCAACTTATACGCCCGCTACTTTCAAATAGAGAAACCATCCACATTCTCTCTTCAAACTTTAATGAACTTTTCTCCTCCCTTGTTAACATTCACACCATCTTTACATATTTGTCATAATCTTGTAGCGAACATCAATCCTACACCGCTAATAAGACAACAAAAAACATAATGCCACTAATGTGACAAAAAATATTTTCAAGAAGTATTTCACCTTTCTCAATGAATTAATTCATTCAGGCCTTGTTTTATTTAAGGGATACAAAGCAAGAGCGGCAATGACATAATGGATTTAAGTTCTTATTTGCTAAGAAACCCTGTGAACTCATTTAAGGTTATAAGATATAGATTTCATTTATGGCAAAATTATACA
>VCCN01005632.1:20261-32041 GCA_006491835.1 Architeuthis dux | reverse complement strand
CAACAATGTTGACAACGGCAATTACATATAATAAAAATACGTTAACAACTTGTATAGCTTTCATTTCCTATTGATTTAAGTATATCTGGAGGAGAAATTAACGTCCGGACAGGGGAAAGAGTGTTCTAAAACCGGACGAACTGGTCTTCCTATTCACAATAGATATATCATATAGAGAAAATGGTAGAAAAAGCGACAAGCTCATAACAGAAGAGTGGAAGGCCAAGCCTTGAAATTGTTATATTGAGAGGGAGTAAGAAACAAGAATGGGGGATGTTCTGTTCTCTGCGACGGCTTCAAATGTTACAGCCGGCTATAAATGTAAATTAAATAAAGTAGTGTGAATTGGATTCACGGGTTTATGACTATCGTTGGATGGGGGGAGGCGAAATATTTTAATTTACGATCCTAAGAAGGGATATTGGAGGGGTTGGTGGAGAGAAAAAAGAGAGAATAAAGGAAATGGGAATGAGGGAAAGGGGAGAAATCAGAGGGGAGATAAGGAGCAAAATGGAGGGGGAAAGATAAGGAAGAGGAAAGAAAAGGAGAGAGGAAAGAAAGAAATGGAGAGAGGGAAAAAGAAGAAGGAGAGGGAGAGAAAAGAAAGAGAAGAAGACAGAGGGGAAATACGGAGGAAGGGAGAAGGAAAGGATACGGGGATAGAGAAAGAAAGAGAAGAAAGAGTAAGCAGAGATAATCAGGCTAAGGGAGAGCAGTTGGTGAAATTATAAGGTTTTCTTTATGGTATCTGTTGTCTGGTTCTGTCTACCCAAGCACAAGAGACATGGGACACCAATATGGCTTGATGAGTTTTATATAGTCATCATAACCGATTGCCAAACGAGGACAGAGACTTGTAATACTTACGAAGTTTTCTTCCGTCTATTTATTCACCTGTTCTGCATAACATTCTCCTTGGGTGGAAACAGCTATTTCTGATAGCAGACACCTTTTAGCCAACTAACAGAGGCCTTTATAAATTGTGTAATGCATTTCAGATTGACACACTAAAGAAGACGTGTTTTAGTATCTTATATAAAAAGGACTCTCTGTAATATCAGATACTTAAAATTGTTTTCTGTATTATTATTATTAGTAGTAGTAGTAGTAGTAGTAGTAGTAGTAGTAGTAGTAGTAGTAGTAGTAGTAGTAGTAATATTACTTACGTATCTATGAGAAAAGTCCATTCTCTAATTTTCTCGTGTTGAGTGATAAAATCTTTCTAAAAGGCATGAATCTAATTTACCCTGCTTCTCTTATTATTGTGTCCATAAGCTCGTTGTTGGAAAACTCACAATGTTAAAGAGACAAAAATAAAGTGGGTGGTGATTGTAGGAACGGAGAAGGCAGATACGCGTGTATTATGTTGAAGAAGGTTTACTCAAAAGGGACAAAGGAGATGGGCCGCTTCAGTATCGAAAAATAATCAACACAAAAAGGGGCCGCTTATAAAAAAGAATATACAATGTTGTTATTCATTAGTATCTATTCACAGTACAAGGGAAGCAACTCATAGTTGCTTACAGACCAACAGCGTACACTGATTAAATCTAATTCATGCACAGTCATCAGTCTCAGTCAGCAACCCATGGCTCCTTGTTGTTTAAATTTTGCGATGACACTTAGTAGCACAGACCCTGACAAGATGGAATTGCCAGTTTTCGTCTAAACAATCAGTCTGACGAGATGTACCATAGTCGTGCATATTCGGTGTGCATGTGTGCACGCTCGAACAAGAGAAAGTTCGTTGTGATTCAAACGGTCAGCTGGAGAACAGAGGACAACGGAAACAAATATACAACACGCTCGTTCAAAGGTGGTTGTGTTGGTAAACACGAAACGTTCGTACACACGAAAGAGAGGAGGATTATAAGGCATACCTTTCTGTTGTTGGCATATTCTGTTGCCTAATTTCTTGTTCAATTCGTTGTGGCGAATTTTGTGCTGTGTAGAGAATGAATGACTCATGTTGAAGACCCAAGTTTCGGTGGAAACAGAATGCTTTATTTTTCTTCGCGTGGCACATGGACGATCTATCTCCTTTCCCGTTCTGCAGTCAATGTGTCTCTCTCTTTCTTTCTCCCTATTTAGTTCCGATTCGGTTGATCGCCACCAAGACATAGTGGGCTAATCGCTAAAGATGATACCTGTGGGCATACATTCTCTTTCTCTCTTCCATACTTAGTTACGGTCAATTAACTTCGACTCATGCAGGCGCCTGAACCGTGGGGCTTGTCTTCTTCGAATTTCGATATCTAACTGACTACAATTTGAAATTAAGAATTAAAAGAGAACCTCTTCTTAACCGACAAAACTGCTCTGATTGGCCCCACCATCTCACGTGACACTATTAATGTGTTTTGCCCCGTCCCAAAATGGCCAAAATCTAATTCATTAAACGATATCAGGACCTGTCAATTAACCAGCCCAGATAATAGGGTACACTCCGCGGGTCTGCCGATTTTGACTAACAACCGTAGATTGTGTGTCTCTTTTTTGGCTAATAATCTGACCCTATGTCGAATTCAATTACGTGTGTGTTTTACCATTTCGAAATCAAGCGTGGGAAAATTCTGAATCAATGGATCAAAACTCATTAACAGGGTCTCCCTATATATTGTAACAGACAGTTTTAAAACTTCTAAGTCATGTGGACAAGACAAACATAAATCCTGTCTCCTTCCTGAGATAGTTGCCTTCACCCACCCGGGGCGGCACCCGTAGTCGGAGTTCCAGCCATATTTCGAATGCTGATTTACAAAGCAAACATGTCCTCCTCACGCAACGCAATCTTCATACTCTGATTTCCCTTGTCCCATACACAGCTAAATTTAATAAATATCTAAGAGAAAAAAGAGCCTTCAGATTACGACAACAACAGATTTAAAATCTTTAACCAATTCAATCCTCGGTACGGACCTGACTTTCTGAACTCGGAGTCATGATGACAAACACCAAGTGTTCAAAAAAAGGGAATGTAGGCTGCTTTTCGTGTGGCAAAATATTGACTGAACAGGACCGTCCAAATGTGGCCTTTTATCATCCTGCAGACGAAGATGCCTGCTTGGTGGCTAGGATAGTTGCGTATTTCCCACCTGCGTCCGGCGTCGGATCAGTGTTCGAGCCCTGGCAAAATCCACGATTTAAAAAACTAGATTTTCAAGGCAAGCCCTCCAAAATTGTAGGATTGGCACAATGTGATTTTTCTACCCTCATTTCATCTATACTGAACTAAGATATCGTATTCCATTCCCTACTTGGTGAAAGTAATAGAATGGGTAAAATTAAATTGACTTATTTTGAATATTTTGAACGGTGAGATCGTCTTTCTGGGAGATAATGCTTTTCTTAGTGAGAACCAGAGTAGACGAGATATAAAACGTCATCCACGAACGAAATCCTTCATTTTGCATTCATCTCCTTCATCCAGCGGGCAAATTCTGTTAATCTTGCCCAAAGTCTTAAGAGATAATCCATCTATTGCTGTTAAGCCAATCTCGTTTACTCAATTGTCTAGGATTTTAATTAATGGCATCCGGTCCGCCATTGCTAGACAATGTCGCTTGACTCTACACGCATAAAAGAGGCAGTTCTTTATGGGAGGGAGAGGGTGCGTTTTAATACATTGATTCATTTAGACAGGTTCCACCATCTTTGTCATCCTTTTTATCACAAATGTCTATTGCAAACTGAACTATGTTGTTCTCACTCCCATGCTCGGAGTCCTTCCTAGGGGAATTTCAGATCTGGCAACTAGCAAGTCTTCCTTACGGCGACCATCATAAAGAAGAATTGACGCAACACAATCGCTCTATCTCCATTTCCCCAAATTTGGTCTCATGCCCTACTAAGTCAGACATATATCGTATTCTAATATTAACTTTGTACAATTTACAGAGTAGATCAAATTAAATTGACTTAGTTTCAATATCCTGTACAATGAGGTCATCTTCACGGAAGATACTGCGTGTCCCAATGAGAGTTTAAATTTACCTTTACATCACATCCACAGAGCAACTGCTGTATGGGGTGGGGTTATTAGTTGGCTTACCTTTCAGGTCATTGCTATTGAGTTCAGTCTTCACTTAGGGCTGTACTATTGTGGCTTTGCAGCAGACGAAGCAGAAACTCTTGCTAGGGTCTTACTTTCTCGCTGGTTGCTCTCATTCTGTAGATTTGGACAAAGATGATTTTTAGTCTAATAAAGATTTAGAAGTACCGGAAGGCTTTTATTTCGTGCTAAAATCTGCGACTCAGTTTGTAATGAGAAGTTTTAGGCTACATGAAATTTGCCTAAGTGGTTGTTCTTTTAAATACGTCTAATCCTTTCTGGTAGAGATAAAGAAAAATGGTACGATAGTTTTCTTAAACGATTTACGAAAAACAGAAAGTTGAAATCTCACTACAATTTAAGAAGTCTGTGTGTGTGTCTGTGTGCGTACACCTCGATTACTCGGCAACTGATAAAAGTTGACATTCGCAAAATATATTGTTCAGTACACAAGGCAGCGCAGTGTCGAGTTTGGCATTGTTTGGATCAGCGGGAAATCTAATAAAGAATAAATAAAAGATTAAAGATTACGGATCTTTCTTCATGGTTTCTATAAATTATCTCCCTTGACTTCGGCTCTTTAGAATTATTTAAATTCAGATTAAATTGGCAACACTGACGAGAAATAACCGAAATACGTTATATTTGTTGCGTGAGCGAACTCTGATTTTACATGACATGAAATTAAATTATATACAGTATTATTTATGTTGTTCCACTGGGGGGGAGAGAAAGAGAAAGAGAGGGTGCAAATAAAAACAAGAGAGAAAGGGAAGATAACGGACGGGGGGAGGGACAACTAAGAGGGCTATCGAGATTGAGGTTAAGGGGAAGAGAAGGGGGAGTGAGGCAGCTAAAAGGGTAAGAAGTAAAATGAGGATTGAGAGTAGGAGGAGAGAAGAGTAAAAGGGTAAGGAATAAAATGAGGAGAGAAGGGTGACACAAAAAGAGAGAGTGAAGCTGAAATAATGTTGGGATAGAAAGGGAAAGTGTTTATAATTACTAGAATTGCTGCTTTTCTCCTTTTCTTCTTTTTCTTCTTCTTCTTCTTCTTCTTCTTCTTTTGCTACTTTTTTCTTCTTCTTCGTCTTGGATGAATTCAGTTCATTTGTGGATTCTTTCACAGAGAGCTGTCTCATTGGAATAATGCAAGAAGCAATCGAGAGGGAATTCAACTTTACGGCACCGTCACGTTTCATAGCCCGAGAAAACCCGTCAGTGTTGCAGGCCTAGTCGGTGCTGCAAGCGCCCCCCAGGACAGGCCCAGTCGGTGCTGCGCCCCCCCTCCGAACATAGTGACGCAAAACTTTCAACGTGATTCTTTCTTCCCATTTGATTTCCGTTAATAAATAATGATTAATCCACGTTGAAATGAGTTCAGCCGGGTGTCGTTCTTCAAGAGAACCGAATGTCTTTCCAGCGAGCTTTTCATTAGAGTTATTCCCCTTGAATATCATAGTGTTCAAAAACAAAAAGCAAATATATTTTTGCCTACCGAAAGATCGGCAAAAAATGTTAGCGATGAATGTAGATCTGCATTATCATTGTTCTGTTTTTAGCTACTGATGTAATCTGAAAGGCAAGAAAACAGATAACTGTTCTTTGAATGTCTTTTATTTCAAATGTTGTATTTAATGTTATATTCATGAGTATCTGCAGTAATTAGCGTATCTTATGTATAGTTTGGCCCTTGATATATCTCGTGTAGCAGTTGACTTTAGCTTGGTTGAAGATATCTACAAGTATAGGGTTCCCCGCAATGGAGTAACGGTTACTGAGCTAGAAAGATGCGGAAGAATGTGATACGCTATCATCCTCATCACATTGCCATCCTCATCACTAAGCCATGATTAGTAGAAATCAAAGAGAAAGAAAGATATACGAATAGGAGGCAAATTATAAGCTACTAGCAGAAAACTCACCCTACATACGGTAATCCAGCTAGTAAGAGATCAACCCTGTTTTAAGGGTATCTTAATTGTATACCTCTGGCTACAATGCCCTATTTGGCTACTTAGAGGTCACATACAGATAAACGGAATGAGGTGAGTAAATATTATAGAAGTGGTTTTGCGCCTTTAGAGAATGGAGAACAGACAGTTTGTAAAGTGGGAGACAAAACACTGGCTTAAAAAACCAACCATGTTAAAATATTGGCTTGTATTAGATTATTGCGAAAAACATCAACCAACTAACTTGATTATTCATAACGTTGTGATTCTACAAAGTGATTATCGATGTAATATTCCCTTGGATAAACAAGACAGATAAAACCTGTTCTGACTCAGAGAAAAATCTACATCGCAGACAGACTAGACGGTTTTTCTTTACTTTTTATTGTTCCCACTGAACTGATAAACATTGAAGTGTATTCTTGTTTACACACCATTCACGTCTCCAAAACATAAGTTTCCATAATAAAGGAATCACACAGAATCAGTGTGTTTGACTCTTTGTTAGAATGTCTTGATCGTAAAAAGAGAGTAAAATGAAGATAGAGAAAAAGGCCTTCTTTTCTTTTAAACACATGTTTGGAATTCATAATAAATGGTCCATGAATATTTTCGGCCGATCTCTTTATTTTAGAGACGAAGGAAGAGAGAAACACCACAGAAAACGGAATTCTTTATTGGCTTAAGTGAGAGAGTGAGTGGGAGAGAAGAGAGAAGAAAAGATAACAAAGTCTGCCAAGAGCAGATAAAGTTAAAGGGGAGATAACTAGGAAGAACGAGTTTAGATCTCAGCAGTTTATTGTATTTTTTGCATGAAGAGGACAATCAAGAGACGCTTTAAAATGCCACGATAAAGCAAATGAATAAAAATGTCATGGA
Organism: Architeuthis dux; assembly: GCA_006491835.1. Classification (NCBI taxonomy): domain Eukaryota; kingdom Metazoa; phylum Mollusca; class Cephalopoda; order Oegopsida; family Architeuthidae; genus Architeuthis; species Architeuthis dux. The sequence goes on along the minus strand of VCCN01005632.1, from coordinate 25,159 downwards.
AACGAGAAATCACCTGCCCGGTGTGATTAACAGTTTCATACAATGCACATCTTGGAAATTCTCTCTAAATATCTATAAGGGTTTCTGTGTTTTAAAATTGCGATTAAAAGTTACTCTGGTTTATTAAGGTAGATGTTATGTATGCAGTTTTAATGTATTAGCAGCAACTTTATCAAGACGTTGTAATGATATACAATAGCAAAAGATAACAGTGAAACGTGCAGCACCAACGGAGAGAAAAAAAAGGACACATTTCTGCCAAGTATGTCAACAATATAATAGCATTTGGCAGTGATATGTAAAATATATATTTATTTCAGTAAGACTGTTGTGTGCGATAAGAACGGAAAAATCAAGTATTTATCAGAGTAATGTAGGTTGGGCTTCTTCTGCAAGCACCAAAAAGAATGAGTTCAATAATCTGAACAACCCTTGGGAAACTCAAATGATACACTTACATCCAATGTCGCAATTGTTTTAAAAATAAATGATTTTTGAAACCTCCCATAGATTAATGTTCGAGCACAATCATGAAAAGTATGTGACGATCTGAAAATCTTACAGTACAGATAACAGCCACACACAACTACCCGGCCTCGTCAGAATTTCTATTTGAAAGGGGCAAATATACATGTATACCTATCGGTTGGTCGGGTTAAATTCTAGTAATGTTTTCGGTTTTTTAAATAACAGTTTCATCTCAATTCCATACCTATCTTGTCCCATCGCCAGTCATGTTATTCTTGATGTGATCACTGTCAAGCCCTTACTATCCGACAAGCATCATAGGTTGTCAGTGATACTGCCTAAAACCTCACCAAATGTTTTAGCCTCTCGCAACCCTCACCCACCACAAATATTCACAGGTTTCATATACTACAGCAATAAATGGAAACGTAAATCAATAATTGCGTCTTTTATAAAAGTCTTTGGAGGAAACTCGTTCGAAACGTGAGAAAGCAACTTACCTTGATGTTTCTCTCTTTTAAACTTCAATCAAAATCTGTAATTAGTTGGACATTTTGTTATTTGGGTTATTGCGAAGCGTCGATTACATCAGTGGAAGAATTTCAAAATATCATTTCTTTTCTTTTTCTGCCAATTAGTTGATTGCCTCAGGCTGGCAGGTATGAAATGAGATAAGCGTTCGGTATACAAAAAAGATTTTTCTTTTTAACAAACGTTTCTTGGATTTAGTGAATGGTGATTTTTATATAAAAGAGAGAGGGACACACAAACAGAGGAGGAGGTCGGAGAGAGAGAGAGAGAGAGAGAGAGAGAGAGAGAGAGACGCACACACACAGAGGAGAAGGTCGGAGAGAAAGAGTGGGAGAGGGAGAGGGGGAGGAGCGAGAGAGAGAGACAGAGACACACACTTTCAAAACCTTTAAAGGCTTTACAGTTTCACATATTCAGGTTTTAACACCATTTGATATTTTAAATCGACCATTATTTTCCACACAAGTTAATTCAGCGGTTCAGAACCTCAGATGTTTTGCTTAGATGAGATGTGTGTGAAAAGGAAGAAAATTCCACTCGAGTGACTTCGTTTCTCCATTCAATTTTGAATCGAACTTACCTGCTCACCAGATATTCAAAGTAAATCATCTCTCGACCTAGTAGATCATCGGGTACCATGCTGCGTCCTTCATATCGTTTCTCGGGGCACTGACGTTATGTTGAAGTGCCCATCTTATCTCAAAGTAAAATGCAACTGTTTATACTGGGTCACATCGTATCACCAGCAAGGAGTGATCCCTGACTTGATCTATTGACTGAACTGGATTCGTACGTTTCCCAGGGGCATTTTTGCAAAGTGTACACAAACTACCTCATCCAGAACTTGAACACGGCTCGCCATTATCTCCGCACCTCTATCATAACATTTAAATCAAATCAACTTATCCTCTGACTTGATCGAGGCTACTTTATCATTAATGGTATTTCACCAGGCAATCTCCAGGTTATTTGGCACTGCCTATTGTCCTCCCCAAGTAACAGGAAACAGGGAGTAATCCCTTACCATTCAAGCTTATAGCATCTGCTTTTTTAAATTCATTACACAATACATTTTCTATCATAACTAACAATAAAAGAAGTTGTTTTATTATTATTAAAGAACTACAAAAATGGACGTGTGCAAGTTTCATAAAACTGCGATGTTAGAAAGTGCAAAGGCGACCATTTTTATTTTCAAAGTTAGGAGACTCATCCTATTTATTCATCTATGTTTTTAGTATAGAATAAACGAAAGCTAACGAGGCATCTTACAAGAATGGGTTTATATCGCCATAAATCATGTTTGATGAGGTAATTCAGAAGGGGCTGGTGATGAAATAATGTCTGGGAAAAGAGGGAAGTCGAGTATTTATAACAATAGCTGTCAAATACGTGACTTTATTCTCATAAAGAAAAGAGGGCGGAATCAATGAATATGCGAATATTTTTAGTGCAGAATAAATGACGGGACAATGGCTTCAAATTGGATTTCTTTTTTGTACAGAAAATAGAGAAACAATAGTGGAATTACTTAGGCAATAACGTTCTCAAATTCACGTTTACAAATTTAAATCACTTTTATTATATTATGACCAAGTCAGACTTAACAAAAGCAAAACTTACCACAGCGTTTCAGCCAATTCATTCTACAGCCTTTTTCAGGTTAACAATCCGTAAGGAAAGAGAGAGAGGGGGGATATGTGTCTTACAGAAATAGGTTTGAAACAAAGGAAATGGTAGCTCATACAGACGGTACCATTCTTAGCAACCCGTGTAACACAATCAGTTCCATATTTATACGTGGAGAGATGCTCTACTATTCTCACCCTGGCAATTGGAAAGCATCCCCCTATTTCCCTTATGGATTGTACACCTGAAGAAGGCTGAATGGAATGGCCGAACCTCTGTGATAACAACGAAAGCAACACAAAGAATGTATTTGATAGTCTGATAAATACTTGGAATAGTGATATGGGCTCTTCTTGAAATTATAAACTGTAAAGAATTTGCGTGCTTGTTTGCTGTCTGTTGCGCGTAGCCGAATTTAACACACGGTCAGTTTATAGATCTCCCAGTGAAGAATACATATCTTACATTCAAAACTTTCAACACCAGAATAAAGATTTTAAACCGTTTGAATATGCCAGACAGCGACATGAAGTGTAAGAAGCATTGGCAACAAGTAGCCGCCTGGCATCAGCAGGTGGGCTTCTCAGACCGTACTGTCAGCCAGGACAGCTAAATGAAGAATCAGAGAATAATAGTTGATGGTAAGTAGATGTGATATAAGAGCGAACGAAAGAGGGTTAGGGTTAAATTCAACCGAGGATATTAAGAGAGAGAGGGGGGGAGAAAACCTACCCCTTCTTATCCTCCATCGACTACTTTCTCGATTCTTAATACTCGATCATTCCGTTGCTTTAAACTGTAAAGGGTCTAAGCTTTTTGCACAAATAAAACACAAATTGTGATACTTTCTATTCATCATACATGCATCATCGTTTTCTGTAGAAGCAAAATATCAAGGTGCATCTATAATCTCAGACGTTCCCCCACCCAAGCTTCAACTATCATAGAGCACCCCCAATCTTCCAGGTCACAGCAACTCCATGTCACAGCTTTGACTGAAGTGTTTTGCTCATTTCGTAGTGTCAACCCAACGTAATTACTTTTATAAAGTATAAAACTACTAAGGCAATAATCGTGTGATGCATTTGTGTTGTGGTAATTTTAAGATGATACCCTGTTGGGATCTCTTTTTAGAACTTGATTACTAAACCGTTATAAAACGGTCTGTAATCAGCAGATTTGTAAAGATTACTTCCATTATAAAAAAGAATTGCAAATTAGAGTTACACACACTTTAGTAAGACTGGTACGTAAGAACAATGACGCATGAATTATGAGTAATATATCTATGCAAAGAGGTATCTAGTGAACAAAAAAAGGAGTATCATGTATTTTTGTTTAAAAGAATTAACTTTTCAAAGTCAAAATCAATTGCCAACTCAGCAATAAAATTACCGGAAAAAACTTCACACCTGACAAGATGACAAAGTATCAGAGAGGGAGTGTGTGTGGTGGGCCTGACAGCGAGAGAGTGAGAGAGAGAGAGAAGAGAGAGGAAGTGAAGAAGCTTCGCACCTGACGGGATGACAAAGTATCGATTGTTTCGGAATGTGCCATAGCAATGGCACACTCACACAAAAATAGGTATGTAAGCAAACATACAAAAATAAGAATGTGAGCAGACAAATAGCAAGTGTGTAAGCCAACAGCTAAAAATGTTTTTGTTTACCCACCTGTGAATCTGGAATAAACATATTCTTATTTGCCCGTGCGAATATTTTCAAACCCCATTTAGGTAGAAAGCCAGGCCATGATAACACGGCTGATAGCACTAAAAAGATACTTAAACGAGCCTGTTAGCTGATAACTTCTATGTGATATCTTTATTTTCAGTGACGGAAGATTGTTGTTTCAGGATAAAGTAATTTGTTTATCACACAAAGAACACGTGACATACACCTAGCAGTAGCCAATGAGAAAACCTCAAGCCTAATGATAAAGAGAAAAGGAATAACAGTTTGCAGTTATCAAACTTTAGAATGAAACTTTATTTGGTTAAAAATAAGAATAGGAAATCCAAGGAAACATTTACACTATTCAGACAACAGCTATTCTTTGGGGAAGTTTTTAGCTGAATCGTTTTCACTATTATTATTTTATCACGAGTTTTTACTCATTCGTATTAGTGTTGCTTTTTAATCACAACATACTGGGTTGACACTCTTCATTATTATTTTTTATTGTTAGTTTTAATCCATATGATCATTACTTTTCATCTCAACACTGAGTAGATATACTCCTCCTCATTATTATTATTATTATTATTATTA
>VCCN01005632.1:9353-19547 GCA_006491835.1 Architeuthis dux | reverse complement strand
ATTAGTATAATCTATTTATGTTAATAAATGGGTATGTGCGTGTCTATACATGCATGTGTGCATGTAAATGCGTGTGTGTGTGCGTATGTGTGTTTGAGAGGTAAGTTAGTTGGAAAACGAAATCATTTCCCATGGTTGAAGAAAAGGTGAGGAGATGGGAATCTATCTCATCCCTTTTTCGTAGCCTCGTAGACTCTGTGTCGCTATCTGGTTAAGTGGTTACGGTAACGTTCACGATATCAGATAGATAAGAGTTATAAACGAACAACCAATGTGAAATGCTTAAAAAACGAAATCTTCTTGCTTGGCTACGATCTTTGTAGTTTAGGAAACAGGAGATTTTAGTCAGTGAGAAAGATTCAGTTGGGTCTCGCATCGGAGACAACGTAGACTCCTTTTGTTCGGATCGCTAAGCCAGAATGGGAAGGGTGCGAAGAGGGAAAAGAGAGAGAGAGAGAGAGATAGAGAGAGAAAAGAGAGAGACAGAGACAGAGTTTGAAGGGCTCATGCGTTAATTAGAATATGGTACTAGCAGTAGTTATTTCACCCGACTTAAAAGTAAACTGTGAATACGATACAAAGTACACATAGTGCAACATTGATGCACATGTTAGGGTGCAGCAAATGTCTGTGAAAGTATTTTTTACGTATAAAGCCCGTCCGATGTTTTGGTATGGAAGTAAATGAAGTATCACTGTGTATCTTTTTCCGATGCGGTGTAGCTGCAGATGTCTAGTTTAATCTCTTGTGTTGAATCTTAATCCAAGCATCTCACAAATTTGAAGCAACACAAATTCTCAGATCGTTGTCATCTCTGCTTACCGGCTGTCCGTTACGAGATGCATCTTTGAGGGACTCATTTCCAGTTGAAAACCTCCTGAACCACTTTTGAGCAGTACAGTCACTAACCTCAGATTCAGTGAATGCTGTGCATGTTCTATGGGCTGCTTCCGCTGCTTTTGTTCCATGTCTGAATGTGTACTGTAGATGAGCTCTCATAATCAACCTTTTGCTTGGCACACTGATTTCACTAGTTACTATTGTATGTATACACTTCTGAAGTTTATCTGGTAGTAAATTATGTGCGTAATTTCCATGTTGCCAAAATGCCAATGAACTGTTGCTATTCGAAGGTTTATCTTTTGGAAAGCTAATTTAAAATGAAAACATCTCAAAATTGAAAGAATATTTGTTGGTCACCTGATATATAACAGTTTCGGATAAGTCCATAAAAGATACAGCTAAATTATCAGTATTCGATTAACATACAAAAACCATTGAGGGGTTGTGAAAGAATGGAAGAGAGCAAACTCTTGAGTCGTGATGAGTTAAGTCCCTTGAAGATACGGTGAAATTACGTTGGATCCGTGTGCTGAAGGTTTTGGCGCGCAAAGGACAAAGAAAGGTTCTGGAAGTTCTCGTTTCCCCGGGATTTTGAATTCGGCGCCGAGACAGAGGGGGAGAGAGAGGGGGAGTAGCAGTGGTGGTAGGAGTGGCAGCGACAGCAGCAGTGGCAGGTGGCAGTAGGCAGTAGGAGTAGCAGTAGAGGCAGTAGAGGCAGTGACAGCAGCAGCGGTAACAGAACCGAGCGGCGCCATGAGGAAGTTGGAGGCACGTTTTCTACTACTAGCTCCCAGCCGAAGCACAGCCTAGCGACCGAGGCGGGTTGTTTAAAGTCCGATGTAGGGAGACACATAGGTCTTCGCCTTTTTCTTCTCTTTGCTTTTTTCTAAAGGCTGTGGACCAAAGATCAACATTTTTGGAACCCCAATGTTTGATTTTCCTCAAACAAGGACTATTTTTCTCTCCCCGGAATTTACATCAACGACCAAAGGACTATTTTCTGTCCCCGGAGTATTTCTTGTTTACGGTTGATGAAACTTCCATATTGCCCACAAAATCTCTGAGTTTGTCTTGTTTGTTTATCCTGTGTTTGTCCAGTATGAAACATTTATTTTGATATCGTCCTTTTAATCCGTTTTTCGCGTCTCAGTGCATGTTTTTGCTGTTAGCCTTAACCATTCGAATAACCACGACTAGGCGCATTACGCTTCTAAGAATAGTGCGCCGTGACAGGGGTAAACATATTTAACCCGTTGAACCCGTAGTAACGGTTTACTGGTACAACGCTCCGGCGTCTAATCACCGTAATACCGGTAAACTGGTAAGAGCATATAGCCCAATTTAAGAGGTGGTAAAATAGCTTGAAACATAGTATTCAATGTAGTACTGCTCCGTACCCTTAGGAATAGGATAAATATAATGGTTGCACACGTTGTTTACATATTTCTAGGAATAATTCGAAATGTTGCTGTGTCCGTCAGATGATGGATGGAGACAGCGATCAACTCAAATGTTCCGGAATGGAAATGAGGTGGGTAAGCCCCATGAGCACTGAAGAAGTGTTATCTGATGTGGTCAAATCTGATGACGATGAAATGGTTTACAATGAAGATTATCCCAAGAGCGACATGGAGTCAGTGTGCACAGACAATGGTGATGACAGCATTGACAACGACGACGACCATGAGGATAGACCGAGGGACCAAATGAACAGGAGGCGTGTTGGTGGTGGTGTCGGCGATGCACAAAAAGCAATCTTTTATCTGCTGGAGACAGGATGGGTCGGGGATAGTACATCTGTGAATGGTCAGGTCCCAGGGTTCAGCGGGTCAGACTGATTCAAATATTCGCGAAACCCTTCAGTCGTTTGTATGAAAATTGTCTGAAAAATATAGTGATCCCACTAACAACCTCAACCCTAATTAAAGATTTCTTAACGTTTTCTTTTAGGATTTATAGTTACTGGTGCATGACCTGTCGCTTCGCTGACGGTTATCATAAGTGTACAATAACAGGATCGGCTGACGGCTTCTACTGATACTATAATTGTGTCAGAGATGGTAGAAAAAGGTTAGTTTGTTTAAAAAGAGTTTCCCTCTCTTATTAAACAAACTGTTTTCTACCGGGGGAGAGGAGAAAAAGTTAATTTAATGAAAGGGTAGGGAGTGATGGCTGCTACTGATAACCTAAGTAAAATTCAACGTTTGACATAAGGAAAGACCTCGACATTTCAAATATTCTAGTTGTTTATCTTTCCTGGGAGTGACCAAGTTAAGTGACATTTTAGGTTAGGTTTACATGAAAATGAAGGAAATTGTCCTATGGTGACCCCTTTGAAGGGCCTATTCGGTTTAGATGGTTCAGAATGACCTAAAGATTACCAACACGGATACAATAATTATCGAACTGGGTTCGAATTTAGGCTGAGGCTACTTACGTTCACTTCGTAACGATGACCTTGAAAAAGGCATGAATCAACTTCACCCTTCGCTTTCCTATCGTAGATATCTTGGCAAAATGTCTCGTCACTGGGATGCTACACTGATTGACGAAGAAAAGTGCGGACGAAGGAGCATCGGATAAGCTACTCTCTGATTACTAAATTGGCTGAACTGGCAGTAGCAACAACAAGCTGTTACCCTCATAGTGAACCTTGACAGCGATCAATAATAAGCTCTTCAGTTCAAAACCATCATAAAACCTGCAGGCATTTTTTCGTAACATTCCTATTCTCTTTGTTTATCCAGTTCCAGGAAGATCATCATCAATGAACAAATAAACATCCATTTTATTACCCGTCCTTTATTCATTTGTTTGTTTATCAGATAAATCGATCTTTATTCTGTTTTCAAGTTCCTTCTTTTTCTGATTCAACACAATTCCAGTCGATCGTCCACAAAAACGTTGCAATGGTTCCTTATTTCTTCCACTTTCCACTTTTCCCCGCAAATCATTGCTTTTCCCATAAAAAGAAGAGACGGAAATTGTCCCTTGATTATAAGACAATTATTTATTTTTCTATTTAAACACATTCCTCCTCCTCCTCCTCCTCCTTCTCCTCCTCCTCATTCTTCTTCAACAGAGATTATGAAAGAATCAATAGAAGCAAAATCCACATCAGAAGAAAAAGAGAAGAAAAAGTTGTATTCTTTTTTTAATATCCTTCATTTCGTATTAATTTCCTTTGATCTTTTTCCTCTGACAAAAACTCTTTTGTCTCAAGATTTCAAAAGAAGTAAAAACAACTGATCATCATTCAATGAAGAAAAACTACTCCCCAGTCTAAAATAGGTTTTTAATATTCTGTTAAGAAAATGTTTCGAAATTATATATATATGAGTTCTGTCCGGAAAGTATCCATATTGAATATCTCAAGAACCGATTTCGCAGCCTTGGTGTAATGTGGCACCCAATCAAAGTTCCCCCATGTTCTTATTCAGTCGGCAGTGAGACGCGACTGAATGAGTTTGTGCACTGTGTGACTGTTTCATTCACATTGACCGAGCGAGTCATTTCTCACGTCTCGTGTACTTTTTGCTAAATATCGCCCATCACCCACGTTTGTCACAGATTTTGACTACTTTGGTAAGTTTCGAAATTTCATAGACGTTTCGGCTTTTGTTAGAAACAAAGTTTTGATGAGAAAGAAATGTCTTCCCTTGCAGAATAAAAAGCCAGGGTATTTTTAGATGCAATAAATTGTTTCCTATTGATTTTATGCCAATGTTGAGGCGCTAAACTTGACATAGAAGAAGTATTGAATGCTGACCATTATTTACTTTAAAATTAAATTCTATATATTCTTTGCAAATCGTGCAGAAACAGTATCCATTCTGAAATCTTTTTGAAACTCTTCTGAAAGGAGAAGATTTATCGCTCAGCCAAGCATTAATATATTCACAGATTTCTTAACATGCAAGAAAGCCTCGCTTATTATTAAACTGCAGAATCGAATCCTGAGAAAAAAACATTTTTCCACTGAAGAATCAATGATGTGTCTTCCCCAACTCAATATATCTTTGAAAATCCGTTCAGAAGAAGAAAAAGGAAATCACTATAAAAGGACGGGTCGATTCATCTTCATTGAGTATTCTCACGGACTTTGAACGATTGACACCCAGGACAAAAAAAAATTGCATTTAAAGGTTAATTCAATTTTCATAAACTTTATAACATTGGAAATACTTGGAGAATATTCTGATATAAAAATAATTTTCGTCCAATTTACAGAAATAGAGATATTTGTATTTGAATGTTTGTTTTTAGTTATTAAAATGTTTTACTAGGAATTAAAAAGAAATCAATAGAAACAAAACTTGAACGCCTGCATTTTAAAAATCTACCAAAACTCAACAAATTATTGAAGTTGAATAAAACCCAGCTATTCCTATTGCGTCGAAGACTGTATTCATTAAAGTGTTTTCTTGTAAAAGAAATTATAAACATTTTCTTGAATGTAAATACCCCCACCCCCAATGAAATCACAATAAAAAGCAGTTTGATCGTGAATAGGTTTTACATATTAATAGGTTTCCTTTTTCGCAGAAAAAAACTGCTATATTGGGAAATTAAAAACTGCAAAATAAAGTAAAATATTACATAGACAGACCCACTGAACTTTTAAAACCCTATTTTAAAATGTAATTACATTTTTTTTACAAAAATGTGTTCAAATATTTTCTTGTTCTTGTTAGAAAGAGGAAAGTCCGAATTGTTGTAGAAAAAAGAAAAGAAAAACAAATTTTAATTAAATACAACGTAAAATTTAACTTTTAAAATAAATGGTTACTTTTTAATCGATATATCAATAATGTTGACGCCATTTTGTTGACAGGTCTTAAAAGTTTTTAAATTCTGTAATTAAAAAAACTTTTGCAAATAATAATTTACACTCACAATGGATATAATTTTATTTGCAAAAGTTAGTTTCATCATTACTCAGCATGTTGCATAACGGTTGTAACTTATTTGGATAACATGAGGCATGCAGTTCAGTGGATGCAGGACTTGCACAGAAGAAGAATAGACAAACGTCGTGTTTGAAAAGGGAGTCCAAACTGTTTTTATTTCGCCGTCAGTTTTAGTTATGTGAAACAAACACCGACATAACAGTTTCTAAGACGTATATCAACAAAGCACGCGGACGATTTGTTTGCTAAATAAGAGAAAGAAAGGAACTGAGGAACTCATGATATCTGTTAGTCACAGGTGCTTGACTACACACGCGAGCGAGGAAAGGGACCGATGAACGTATGCGTCTGTTAGTCACGGGTAATTAAAATCGACCTCTGGCCCGAAGGCTGGGCGTTGCCGGCCGAAGAGAACCGACCGTCTTCTCCGAATTTCGATTTCTGACTCTCCAATTTTAAAATTAAAATCTAAAAGAAAACTTAGCCGACAAGACTGCTCTACCATTCCTCGTGACACTGTTATCATTCATCAAAACGATATCAGTATATGTCACCCCACCATTGAGTTCTCCGTGGGGTGCCAGTCTAGGCGTCCAAACCTAGATTTTCCGTCTCTTTTTGGGGGGCTAGATAATTTGAACCCAGATCGAATTCAATTATGTGTGTGTGTATGTGTGTGTGTGTGTGTGTGTTTTACCATTTCGGAATCAAGCCTGGGAAAATTCTGATTCAGTGGATCAAAACTGACCATAGCTAGTTGTGTACATAAACATGTATACACACATACCTACACACACACATACATATATACACATATCACAACTCATTAACAGTTAATAATATATTGTAACATCCCTTACATCCATATTTACGAGAAATATTCAGTATTTTTGTCATTGAAAACTGATATATTTTTCTGATTAGTACTTTCTCATCGCCCTCGTCGGAAGAGCAGTTTTCCTTACGGATATAGTTTTTAACAAAAGAAAATTTTTTTAAAAGGTTTCTCTAAGTATCTTCTAAACCATCTGTCACTCTTGCAAATTGTCACTCTCTCTTCTTCCGCAAAACAAATCACCAAAAACAATCACATCGAGCCAGTCACATAATTGGCCAAAAGAATTAACACAAAATTTACAAACTACATATATGGCGAGAGAAAAGAAGAAAGAAAAACAACCAATTCACTCACATGAAAGATGAACGTATTTCTCAGTTTTCGTTTTGGACACACTCCTCCCTTTCCGAATTAGTGGAATGGAAAATTTCAAACTGCGTTCCTCCCAACCCCAACTTTTCCCTTCCGTCAAAAACTCGAACAAATTTCTTCTTCCAGCGCTTGCCGTCAAAACCACAAACTTCCTCAACCTTTGCCCGTCCATTGTACGAATATTTTAGGGTGCTAGAACTTCATCTAAAACCTAATTTTCTCTAGGTTCCGCAAATAAGGGATTGTCTCTAAGCAACACGATATCCACCGACACCTCATAGACTATTTTTAATAAGCGCTAGAATTTCATCTAAAACCTATTTTTCTCTAGGTTCCGCAAATAAGGAATTGTCTCCAAGCAACACGATATCCGCCGACACTCTAGTCAGAATATTCCAAACATACTATGTTTGTTTTCCATAGGAACGTATATTGAGTAACATTTTCTCAAGGCCTCAGAAAAAATCTCACATCATCAGGATTACTAATACCCCAGCGCAATAATCGAATTTCCATCACCAACTCAGATCAGAAGAAATATACACTCCGGAAAAAAAGAGTACGAAAAGCTCATGTTTCTTTTCAACATATTAAACACAAACGCTCTCTCTCCGAGAACAGACATACATAAAAATGGAATAAAAATGGAATAAAAAGTAGAAACACGATGGAAAGACATCACAATATTACATTTAACATCCTCTCCCATGCATGTATGTCGATCGATTCAATCGGGCAATTTTTATCAAAGTGCCTGTTCGAAAAGAAATAATTCGATTGCTTCGATCTTTAACAGTAACTAAAAGAATAAGAAATGTTTTTTTTAAATCGAATTAATCGAATAAATAAATACAAATTTCTATAAAAATCGTTTCAATGTTAATTTTGTTTTCTTCATACAGAAAATGGCCATAAAATATGAGTTAGCAAATGAAGATAAAAACTTGCCAAGAAGAGCAATATTTTACTTTATTTTTCATTTTTTTTTAATTTCTAAATAGTGCTTTGGTGCCGATTCTCCGAAGCTGCTTTTTCAAAAATGTAAACAGAATTTATTTTGTCATGGATCTATCTTCATATATGTGCAAAAATCATTATTTAACAGCTATCATAATTTTTTTTAAATTCATAAAATGAATTCAGGGAGGTTTCACCACATTAAAAATAATGTTTTTTCCCGACATTTCAAATGTACCGAAGGTTTTATCAAAATCCAATGAATATTCGATTATTTTTTTACATTTTAAAATCTGTGTTTTGCTCGTGAAAACTTTGGAAGATTTTCGAATGCAAATTATTATATGTAATATTTTGTCTACACTGCTACAGCTTTTTGCACTATCTGTTTTCAAAATATCTACGGTTTTATAAGGTGTACACAAATAATGTGTTTCTAAGATATATGTTTTCCAATCTTTCTTCTTATTAATGCCACAAGAATACCGACGATAAGAATAAATTTTATACGATTTTGACGTTTTTTGTAAGGGGTCTATTTCCGGTAAATATGTCAGCGAAATCTGTGGGTCACTGGGTCTGCCTTGTTTAGCAAAACGTTTTTTTATTAATTTATAAACTCATGGTATGTGATAAAGAAAAAGATATTCAAGCTGAAAGTATTATATACATTTTTTAGACATTTAATCGAAAATTACTAAATTAAGCAATGTTCCTGAATTCTCGTCTTATACTTTCATCCTTTGATCGGGCCTGAAATATTATTAAATAATATCAGTGTTTTCTTTTTCGTCAGTCCCTACCAAATTGCTAAGATCCTAAATCAGGGGTTTAGCTGGAGATTTGGATTCCTCGAAGTATTTTTTCGGAGTTATCCATTTTATTCCAATATTAAAAAGCAGGATGCTTCTCATATTTGACCCAGTTTCAATCTATTTACCGAATTGACTAAAACAGACGACATTATTTAAAGGCGTTCACAGCGGCAAAATTCTTATTTATCCGCCTTCTTTCTTTGTAAGCTTTTTACAAGTGGTGCAAATGAGAATTTCACTTACTTTGAATTGTTGACGACTATGCAATAAATTCGAATGGAAATAAATTTATAAAGACTTAAAAAAGGAAAACATCTTTCTAGTGTTTTATCTTCTTTTTTCCTGTTTTTTCCTGGTGATATTACTTAAACTTTTAAATAACTTAATCCATTATCCCGTCTGCGCTGATGTGAATAATATTCGCCCGCTGATTTTCAAATACGTTTTAGGCAAAGCAAAATGGAAGCCTTTGAATAAAAACAAAAGAGAATCTGTTTTTAGAAAATGGTTTCTGCTGAAAATACTTTTAACCGGAAGCTTAAATGTTTCTGATCCTCCACGATCACGTGACACCATTTCCTCAGGTAAAACACATTATTCCGCCATCCCCATGAACTTTGGAATAAATTAAAACAGTTTGTTGATTCTTAAAGAAAATCATCCAGGAAATATTTCCGAATTAAGCCAGTGACAGAGAAATTATTTATTGATAATAATTCATTAATAATAATTTATCAGTGATAATAAAAAAACCGTGGCAGAGGGACTATATTTTTGGCGGATGGAGAAAGGCGAGATACTGCACTCGCACTGTAATCAGCACGATGCTGCAGTTTCTCAATGAAAAACGTCTTTAAGAATATTCCAACGATATAAAAAATATGTGCTATGGGGATTCACATAGAGAAAAAAAATATAAATAAAAATGAATGTAGAAAAAAGCCTAAAAATAAATTGTTAGAAACGATATTTGATGACATGAGACTGTAACGAAATAGACCATATCAGGTTATCTGTGGCCAGTGGGTATAGGAACGTGGTCAGATTTTGAATCTGTGTCAAACTGCCTACGCAACCAACTGGGGTATCATGTTATCAGAAAACCGTTGGGAATTTGAAAAGTGGGAGGAGTTATGACCATTAGGTGTATAAAGGCTAGATCAAAAACAGTAAAGTCAGTTGGGGTCCGGAGGCAGTGGGGGATCGCGATGTGTCCCTGCCTCGTAGCAGTGCCAGTATCAGTAGCAGTAGAAGTAGCAGTCCTTGAAAAGTGACAGACCCCTTTAAACAACGACATGCAACAGAATCTCCGTACCTCGCCGAAATCCGCAGACCGGAAATTGACCGGCGTGGTACGAAAATAAAACTTCATAAAACTCTAAAATCCGGGGATTTTGTCGTCTTTTCTCAGAAACTACTATCTTTCGCTCTAAATCTATCCCTCTCTCTTTCCCTCGTG
>VCCN01005630.1:2183502-2193709 GCA_006491835.1 Architeuthis dux | reverse complement strand
AATGTTATTATAATCATTCATACATATCATAAAGGCCTCAGACTAATTCTACCTCTAATGACCTTGGACGCAGGGCCTGATTAACCTATACGATTGGACCCCCTAGGCTATTAGCAATATGTGGTCACACATCTTGACACCCCCCCCCCCCGTTTCGTGTATACTTTTTAGTAGTGCAATCTGTCAATCGTGTGAATAAAGTGGATTGTTATGTGCTAATGTGTAATATATTCATTCCATTTTTTAAAGAGATAATTGGTAGGACATCTTTATTAAGTTTTAAGATATTATTATAGTGAGCGCTCAGACTTCACATCAGGGAATGTTCTTATTTTGACAGTTTTATTGTTTAATTCATTTTCCCTGTCATAGTAGTAGTAGTGATATATTTCTAAATTGCTATTTATTTTGGGCCCCCATCAACGCATAGTTTGCATATAGGCTAATCCGGCTATGGTCCTGTCAAAAATAAAATTAAGAAAAATATGAATATTCCAAAATTTTTACGGGGCCCTAGGCTTAAGCCTACTCAGCCTTATAGTAAATGCGGCCCTGCTCGGAGGTCAAACATGTGTGGATCCCCATGTTAACTAATGAGCATTAACTCCCTTATATAAAGGTGTTCATCAAATAGGGAAGGGTTTTAACACAAATTGGGTTATAAGAAGATAATATTGAAAAAAGGTTGTAGTCAAATACTTGAAAATTGTAATTTCTTTCTCACAGCTGGAAAAAAGGACATAATCAAGAAAATCTGCATGTTTTGGTGGCATCAAAGAAGAGAGAAAATGCAATATTCTTTAAGCACAAATAAATTAAAATGTACCATTTTTTTTCTGTGGTTTACCCTAAAGACAAAGGGGACAACATTAGCGTTCCTTTCATTTTTCTTTATTTCTTTCTATTTTATTGAGCAAAAATATAAAAATAAACACACCTATAGACATTTACAATCCTATGATTTTACAAAAATACGATTTGTTAAGCAAGAGGAATCATGTTTTTTCACTCAGTATAAATGAATTAACTGTCATGGCGTCAGATGTTAATACATTGTAGGTTGTCTCCACTTGCACCAAAAAGTCTGACAGGTTAACCGCATTATCGCTATTTGATGTCATTGCGGGGTCGATCAACGGTAGGGAGTCTGATGGTTGACTTAATAGTTCAGAAAAGACTTCATTCATAGAACTTGATTGGGACCGCACCGTATCAACAATGCCTGAAACAGTGGATAAGTCTGATACAAAAGTGGCTTCATAGGAGGGAGAGGCTTTTAATCTGGTAGATTTAACATCTGTTGCTTCTGAGAAAGGAATGGAAAATTCTGTGGATGATGCTGGAACTGATGCTATTGATGTCGATGCTGTTGCTGTGATTGATGATGATGATGATGATGATGATGGGGTTGATGGGAAAGCTGGATTACTACTGCTACCACTCGAATGGCCATATTTGTCATCTTCTGGTCCAACTGGTTCTGTCTTCATGGTGGGACTAATGCCAAAACCGGCAGCAATTCCAGGCTTGTTTGGAGTCAGTGATGCCACCTCTGATTCCTGACTGAAAATGGCAAACGGTTTCTTATTGACTTGGACCAGTTCGTCTTTGGGGATTTTCTGCTTGATATCGATGACAGGAGTGTTGATAGACTGGGCAGACTGCATGGAGGTAGAGGTGGTGGAACCACATGAAGCAAGAGATGAAGTCATGGCAGGGATTGTCATGGTTGTTTGAATCGGGGGAATGTTAGTGAACGAAGCAGCATTGGCGGCAGCAGCAGAAGCAGGTTGGTGCATGTGGTTTGAAAGATGGCTATCACACAACTGTTTGAATTCTTTCATGTCCAGCCGCTTAGCAATAATCTTCAACTGTCCCAAAATGTCACGGTCCAAATCTAATATGCCATTGTACATGTATTCAGCAAACGCGTTCAGTGCTTCCGTGCTGACTGTCCCTGGGAAATTCACTTGTAGAAAGTTATGAGATATTTTGTCCATATTTGACACAGAAAGCAATTTTGGGCACACAGCAGAGAGAACAAGTTTATGCACCTGAAAATGGAAGAAAAAGAGGAAAGTACATTTCTTGAAGTAACAGTTGAAATAACACAACATTATTGTTATGTAAGGTAAAGATCTACATCCGTTAACTCAGTTGAAAAATGTAATGAAATACACACAAGTCATGTGTTCGAACATTTTGGGGGATAGTATTGGGATGTACCCAAATCACCATATCATGTTCCCAGGACTAGAAAATAGGTCAAATGACAGACCAAGGGAAACAAAGGGAATGCGTCCGATCAATCAGCTCTGCTGGGTTTTTTTAGGACGTCGATTCAAATCTGGCAGGATTTAATCAGTCCGACGCACAGGAGTGAGGGGTTAAACAAGCTAGGGGGCTTAGCTCCTCAGCCTGTCAGGGTGAGGGAGTAGAAGGCGGAAGAAACCTGATTTAAACTACTATCATCACCCTAGTTGGTCACCCTCGGTAAAGCAACTAGGAACAGAATTTAACAACTCGTTTAGAATTTTAACCAAAACAGAATTCAATACCCCAAGTGATCTGTGAACTGGACGGACATCGAAGTTATCAACAGAAATAAAAGGAACACACATTTTCCTTGAAATCAACAAATTTAGTCGTCTTTCTCTCCAGCCACGTGGGAGAACACTTTCTCTGGTATGGACAAACATTTCCCTCCACAGATGTATCCCTCCCATAAATGTACAACTGAAACGATGAGACATTTCATGTCGGCAAGAAGAAATACTGGCATTATTCTACAAAAACATTTTTTGTGCTTTTAAATCTTTAGATCCTAGCAACCTTCCTGGAATTGTTAGTTTTTAGGAAAAATATTTTTATCAAGTTTTATGATGGAGGGTTCTATTTACAATGTAAATGTTATAATAAACGCGACCGTTACTTTCTGTCAGTTGTACTGATGTGGCGCTTCAAAGCATGCAGTTACTTCCCTTATTTTCTTTGTAAACTTATATAACCATTGCCGGACAATCTTTGCAATAATGCTCTGTGGGAAAGGCCATTGGCTAGATCTGTCAAAAAATTGGCTAGATTAGGCTTTGAAATATTTGGTTACTTCCCTTTGATATTTTAATGATGATTTTCTAGTGCTTTCATTAAGGTTTCTTTTTCTATGTTTTTTCAACTTGGTTAACGGATGTAGATCTTTACTATTATTTTCATACACTAAACGTAACAACTATTATGAGACAGTGTAGTATTATTTAGAATTTCTTACATGAAGCATTACCGATTACAATTATTGTATTTCATGGGGTGAGGGCTCTCCAACCTCAAGGACACACCCTAATTTTGACATTTAAGAAACGAAAGAATAAACATAAAACTAATGTTTCAGTAGTTTCACCTGCATTACCAAGGTGTTTTGTGGGTGGCTTAGTGACATGTAGATCTTCTTGACTACTTATAATTAATCATGGCTACCAAAGGTTTAGGTTATTCATGTGTTCACACATTTATATGTATCTATGTATGTATCCAGACTTTGCCCAGCCCTAATCGTTCATAGTAGAAACTTGAAATTTTGTACACACACTCCCCTCAATGAGTAGGGAAAATGCTTTTTTGGTTTTTGAAAATTCCCCTCCAAAATAGGGTTTTATTGAGGATTCAATTTTCAATGTAAGCTTATGCTAAATTGGTCACTAGTTTGTGCCCGCTTGTCTTTTTGAAAATACATTCATTTTTTAGTGATCACAGCCCAACTTTTTAATTGATCACCCCCAACATAGTATATATGGGTGGCGATGATTCATAATTTCCCTTGGAATGTTAGTAATCTCTTTTTCTCTTACAATATGGAGACACGTTAAGGTTACACCCAATTTGTACACCTACTAGCCTACTGGCAAGTACTGACAGTAGAGCAGGATCTATGCTACAATATTCCAGTTCCACAATTCATCAGCCAAGCAGTGGGTTTTACCTTCACTGGAATATCTGTATCACAACCAATAATAATAATATCTGTTTTGGGAATAAAAAGTATGTTATTTATATAGATTGGTCATGCTGGCAAGACTGTTAGTATACCAATAAGGGAAGGAATTTTTGTGATGACATACTTTAAAAAAATGATTTATGATACTTTTGTTTATTTACTATTTCATACTAAGTATAATTTATACAATCCATTCAGATCATATACAGGAGTTCAGTTTACTGTATTGCTATAAGAATTGTTTAAGATTCATTTAAGTTATTGATACTATTGTTCGGACTGAGATCCTCATCTTGGTTGTCATTTCCACAACGTTTCGGCCGATGTACCCTCCGGCCTTCTTCAGGTGTCAAGTTTTGTCGGTCACTTAAACTTACCGGAACTATTGAACTGAACCCTTTATTTGATCTGAAACGTTGTGGAAATGACAACCAAGATGAGGATCTCAGTCCGAACAATAGTATCAATAATACTAACACCACATCTCAGAAATACCGAATTCATTTAAGTTGTTTTAACTTTATATCTTGTTTTAACTTTATATCATTTTGAATGAAAGATTTGAAAAAAAAAACCACCAAATTATCTGTGACGTCATCAAAGGCAAAAATTTGACAAGATGAATAGCCATTTTGAAAATGCTTCAATTTTGAGCCTTTGAGGCTTCCATTTTGAATTTTACAGGTCTTAGAACCTTCTAGAACCATGAAATGTGACTTTCGTATTTTGGTTTTGGCCAATCGGTGGCCACAAAAGAATATTTCTTGTGAAGCTTGGCACTTCAGTCTACAAGAAAGGTTATAGGTGAGAAGACATCTTATAAGTGACCAGAGAAATTTTGTATTAGAAAGTGGAGGAAATTCTTTTCTTGTTTTTACAGTCTGCAAAAAATGCTGTTCCTGCAAATTATCTCTTTTTATTTCTCTGTAACTCATTCTGAAGAGAACCTCACTTTCTTTCAACATACTTGAATTGGTTGTTTTTCTGAATTTTGACTGCACTTTCTATGAGGACTGAAATTTGTTGCCTGAACTTTTAGAAGCTAATGCTTTGCCGTTCCTTTCCGAATGCAAGTGTGGAGAAATTTGGAAATATATGTTACCTGGCTTTATCTGCCACATGAGTGGAAATATTTATGCAATTACCTTCTGTCAAGATGCACAGAAGTTTGAGGTAAGTTGACTTTAATTAAGTATTTGTGAGCCTGACATATAATTCCTTCGGGAGTAAGCAACTATTAATTCAGTGTTGAACCTTGGAATGAGCGTTTTCTTAGAATTATTTCCATGTGCGGCTTTCTGTATGCATACAAAAAGTTGCCTAATATTGCTTTGACATGAAAGCAGCATTCTGTAATGTTTTGAGTTTTAGTAAAAAAACGTTTTATTTTTTTTATTAAATCAAGTATTGTAAACCATTTTTATTAATTTTTGACTACTGTTTACATTCATCCTAATTTTTAATTTGTTTAATCACAATTTCAGTAAGGCCATGTTGGCAGTGTTATTGTTTTGGTTTTAGTAAAAAAAGCGATTAATTATTTTATTATTTAATTTTTATTTAGATGAAGTATTGTAAACCAATTTTATTAATTTTTAACTACTATTTACCTTCATCTTAACTTTTAGTTTAAAAAAAAATTACAATTCAACTTGGTTTTAGTAATAAAGGTACTAAATATTATCATCTATATTACATTAACATTAAATTCACTCTGATATCAGTCATTTCTCATATTATTTGTTTATTGTAAACAATTTTACACATTGTGATTTTAAAAAACTACTAGAAATTAAGATGAGGGTAAATAGCAGTAAAAAATTTATAAAAATGGTTTACAATACTTGATTTAATAAAAACTAAAATAATTGTTTTTTACTAAAACCCAAACAGTCATTGCCGTGCCAGCTTAGTGTGAAAGTAAAGAAATGTTAGCTTCTTTAGCAGTGATCGGTCAAATCAGTCCTCATGATCCAATCCATTTTTTATGGTTAAGTTGTCCTACTTTGCCAATAATATTTATTATCATCTATATTACATTAACATAAAATTCACTCTGATATCAGTCATTTCTTATACAGTTATTAACTAACAATGAACTGAATTAACTATTAAGTAATATTATATTATGATTAATATTTTTAATTATGACTATATTACAGTAATTACTCTTAAAACAGGTCTGGTTAGTCACTCAATAGAAACCATCACGTAACCAATGTCTTTTGGCAGAATGCTGTGTTGGGGGTGATCAATTAAAAACTTGGAAAAAGTGGTGATCAATGAATAAGCTACTTCTCTTGCCTTTTGTTGGGCGGTGATCACCAAAAAAGTCTGAATTTTCAAAGAACAAGTTTAAACACTGCTAGATACAAACTAAGGGATCAATTTAGTATAAACTTACATTGTAAATTGAACCCCCCCACTAAAAACCTATTTTGGTGGGGAATTTTAAAAAAACAAAAAACTGTTTTTCTAGACCTAATAAGAAGTAAATGCTTAAATTTTCATCCTTCTAGCTCCATGATGTGGCAAAATACATACATACCTAGCCTGCCAGCTAGACCCACTTAAACGCTGAAGAACCTATGTTGATGTTTATGGCACATTGACAACTATATGATGGTCTTTGTCTACAATCAAATTCTAAGATTATGAATTATTGTAACGCGAACAGTGAAAAGCTGTCAGCTATTAATTACTAACATGCCCAAAGGTGACCTGGGAGAGCAGTTTTCAAAAACTATGTTTTACATACCTGGCTAGAGTTAATCTTCAATAAATTGTGGTGTAACAGTTAAGAAGTAAAGTTCAAATCCTAGCTAGGCCTGTGTATGATTACATTGCACTAAAGCCCTTGGGAAAGGTAAGAATCCAACTCTCCCTGTGCTCCGTCGCATTGTCACACCTCTTGACAAAGGGCTTGTCACTAGCATTCAACAATGCTTGTTGGAAAAAGTGTCAGGGATTTTCCCCTGCAATCCAGGATTACCTGGCACATGATACTTGGAGAGGAGATGGACACTGCCAAGAAACTCTGCATACCCTCTCACCAACTGACCTTGACAGTAGATGATCCATTGCCAATGCTTGCATCACATAACTTTCCATTTTTCCAGAGAGAGGCCAGACTGGACATGACATCATGTTGATGGCTGGCTATGGCTAATAATCGTTTTTCCTGGGACTGAAGCTTTTCTGCAGGCTTTGGCTTAGCTTCTGATACTTGGTCTGGGAGTGCCAACACTTGCACTTGCTTTGAGGCTGGTTGGGTAGGTTGTTGCACCTGCATTTGGGTACAAACTGAGAGAGATGGCTGCACTGAATGGGTCATTGCTTTCTGTCTGAAATGAATTTTTAAAAAAAAGATATTTCCAAATTAGATAGTGATAATAATGAGTTATTCCATATCAAATCACCCAATTTTAGAAACTTTCCCCAGGTCACCCTCTCAGATTCCCCTGAAAAAAAAATCACAGGTGCTCCTATACCAAACTTATGGAGAAATCCAAAATGTTAGGTCTGTATCTCTAAATTTATCTCAATTTCAGGGATTTTGCCGAACAAGCCCTTTCGTCCAACCTCCAACATTTACTTTGAAAGCTTCTTACTCAAACAGTATGCAAGTTAAAGCACTCATAGTTTTTTGCCTGTCATTTATACTATATTATACCATATTAGGTCATGTGTATGCAGTAACCATATTTATTACTGTTATAGGAATGTCAATGATTGTTTGAAATGTGCTCGATTTTCAAATGTCCTCAAAATTGCCTATTTTCATGTCCTGATTTGACTAACACTTTCATATTTTTACCATGTATTCTTATGTATCTGAAGATGATCTGATAAAGATTTGGTATTGTTGCTGAGCTTCCTTGTGGAGTTATGATTTTTTAATGCATACAGGGGGGGTGCTGAAAAATTCTCGGCTTAAAAAACAATTCAGCTCTTGGTCTGACCCACTTCCCAAAATCTGAGCATTATTTTATCACTGTAGATGGAAAGTGTTCTTTTATATTGTAAAGTGCCAATTTGAAGGATCCTTGTGCCTTTTTAAAAAATTTGCTTCTAGGTCATTCACTTCTTGGTTGGTTACTGCATACACATGGCCTAATCCATACTAATATTATGTTATAAATGACAGGAAAAAAACTATGAGTGCTTTATCTTGCATACTGTTTCAGTGAGAAGCTCTCAAAGTGGGTGTCATCCATTTACGTTTTGGATTTTCATCCATTTTCAGAGCCTTGTAGGAGGAAAGGTAAATGTTGGAGGTTGGACGGAAAGGCTTGTTCGGCAAAATACATAAAATTGGAAAGGTAAATTTTGTTTTAATTTTTTTTTAAATCACCCCCAAGGGTTCCATAAAAAAGTCTTACTTGAAACTAATACAAGAAATTGAAAAAAAAAGTAAAATATTGCTTTGCTGGCAAATTTTTATTTTATTTGTAAGCTTATATAAATTATTGTTAAAACATAATATATAAACATAAAATTTATAGAGATATCTTTGAATATTTAAAATAAATAATAAATTTTAAAAGATTTTCTTTCAATATCAGACACTAGACAGTATTGGTATTTTTAAAAATTAATAAGAGTCAAAGAATGAATTAAAGAAAATTATATTATGAACAATTTCGACCCAAAACATACTTTTTAAAATTTTTCTTGTTTTTGTTTCCAGTGATTCGATAGCACAAAAGTGATTTGTTACAATATAGATGAAATGTAAGGCATAGGGCCACAGGATTTGGTGTCCACTAAAAATTGGTGGCTTTTATTCATTTAAAATATTCAAGCGTATGTTCACATTTTGACTATAAGATATAATTATAGGTGTTTGTGTGTGTCTGTCCATATGTGTGTAAGTGTGTGTGTGTGGTTACTTCCTTTCCAGAGAGATATCTGTCAGCCTGGGGACGAAGAAGTCAGAACACTTGACCCCCAGTTACCCCCTGCTGAGAATACCAGTGTCTTTTATCATTGTTAGCCAGCAAGAGACCAAGGATGAACCTATTTGATAGATATTTTAATTAATACAAATATTTGCGTTATATATATATAAAGTGTGTGTGGGTGTGTGTGTTTGGTTCCTTCTTTCCTAGACGACGATATCTGTTAGCCTGGAGACGGAAGAGGTCAGAACACTTGTCCCCCAATCAACCCCCGTTGTGAATACCAGTGTTGTTTATCATTGTTAGCCAGCAAGAGACCTAGAATGAACCTATTTGATAGATATTTTAATTACTACAAATATTTGCATTAGTATATATAAAGTGTGCGTGGGTGTGTGTTTCAGATGCCCAATATGTGTGTGTATACGTAGTTATGTATGTAAATATAAAGTGCGTGTATGTGTTTGGATTGTAACAGATTGTATAGACAGGCAAGATTTTAGCAGTAAGCGCAGACCAGCCTCGACAGCGGATTGCCCCATAAGAAGATTAGTTAACAAGTAACTGAATTACGCCCGATCCATGCAAAATGGAAACGAACTGCATTTTAGCTGCAAACTCTCTTCACTGTCTTGGCATATTGAGAAGAGAAGGACAATAAAAACCTATTGTTTATTTAAAAAACAGACTTCATCTTTTTCCTATCGAGAATGCATCCGGCATCCAGTTTCCCTTTTCAGAGATCAGCTTCTAGCCATCGTTTCCGGTTCCTGAGGATCTGTTTGAAAACACAATGACTTTTCATCAAGGATGCATCTGCATACACATGCATATGATGCAAGCAAGCAGTAACACACCCGCTCCACAAACAAGTCTGGGACTTGTCGATGCATAATTGTTGCATCCACCACAACTCACCTTGGTAACGCATCGCATCATGCTACAAATTATAGAAGACAATAATTGATAATAAATGATCGAGGCCAAACAACCACACACAATGGTTTCTAAAAGGGGGAAAATCAAGGGTGACTTTTGGTAAAGATCTACATCCGTTAACCAAATTGAAAAAAATAGAAACAATTTCTTTTCGCCAGTAATTTTTTGTACTTTTAATCCGTTAGACTCTAACAATCTTTTCTTCCTAGTCAAAAATTAATAAAAATGGTTTACAATACTTGATTTACTAAAAAAAAAAAAATAATTGTTTTTTACTAAAACTAAAACAGTCATTGTAGTACAAAAGTAAAGAAAATGTTAGTTTTTTTAGCGGTGATTGATCAAATAAGTCCTTATGATACTGTAGAGTGAGAGG
>VCCN01005630.1:2156098-2183492 GCA_006491835.1 Architeuthis dux | reverse complement strand
GGTGGGTAGGAAATACTATTATCAGCAAAGTTTTTACCCCTGCTGAGTAAGAGAGTCAAATGTTATGGACAGCAAACCAAGAAAATCACACTGTTCACTATATAAGTATAGTAAATTAGCATGAATTGGTAACAACCAGAGCACCTATACTGGGAGATCTAATGAGGATCGAACCCACTAACAATGGCCAGCAAGATTAGCTTGCTGATCATTGCTATATGACGGCTGTCCTTGCCTATTTTTAGTTTTTTTTTCATCTACTCTTGGAATCCCAGTGGGAAAAAATTCACGGATATATTTGGATTGAAATGTTTTGTTTTATAAAAAAAAAAAATACTGAATTCGTTTACCGGGAATAGTTTGAAACAGCGGGCCATTGAGCAGGAAGTATTTTTTTCAACAAAACTTTAACCCCCCCCCCCCACAGTGGAAGAGTCCAGTGTTACGACCTGCGAACCAAGAAAATCACTGTTCATTATTAGAGTAGATATTAAGATCCAGTAAATGGAATCCTTACACGTTATAATAATAATTTTTATATTTCTTTTGTCCAATAAATACAAGAAAAAACAATATCTATACTTTCCTTTTGCTTTTATTAACAAATAAAACAACCGTACCGTAGTATACAAAACGGATGTCAAATCAGCCATTTTCCGGCTAGTTCTAGCCGTTCTTTTCCCTAGCCGATAAAAATCTGCGATAGTCGAAAATCTGGTCATTTAAAAAAATAATTAGTCGATTTAATTTTATTTTATAGCTAACTCAAAATATATATATTCAATATATCAAAAATTTAGCCGATGTTACAGCCAAACGAAATTGGAAAATCAACAGATGTCTCAAATTCTCCGACATTATATTTACTCTTATTGACATTTTTCTTAAAATTTTAAGATGTAAACAAATGGAAGCCGTGTTTTTGTTTCTTAAATTTCTGTTAAACCCCCCCCCACAAAACCCCAGTAAATTTGGATTTAAAACAATTTCAATTTAAAACAGTTCTGCGTTGTAATTTATGAAAATTTTGTTGGCATACTTTTATAGACAAAAAATTGTTCTTTTTCCTTACTAACAAAAGCAAGAAGAACATTTTTAAATACATTTTTAAAATAAAAATTGGGTATCGAAGATTTTTCAAAAGTTGCGCAAAAAAGTGCGTGCACATCCCTTCCCTACCTTTCCAGCACCTGTTCTTGCGATGCCCTAAGTCTTTGCATACGTCTTCTCAAACACTCCTTTCTTCTCCTGACCTCCCGTTCGTAATCATTTTCCTGTGACAAAATGCGTTCTCTTTGCCTTTTTTTGCTTTCCCGTCCGAGTCTTCGTTTCCTTTCTTCGTAAGTTTCTGACATTGTGTTGTTTCGTTAAACAATCATTTGGAAAACTTTACACATATTGGTTGTCGGAACTCTTCTGTACCGGAAACAACGTTTGTAACACTTTTCAGCAGTGTTGCCAATTTAGATGTTTTTCATCTAAATCTAGATGTTTTTGGTTGCGTCTAGGGTTCTTCTTGCTTAACTGGGGCTTTCAAACGTTAGCTATAAAATGACCAACTTTAGCAATATGGCTACTTCAGCCTCAAAAGAAAACTGAAAAGACAGTTTGGTACTTAATGAGTTATTACCTTGGTGACCGTTCACTTTGCCTACAGCCCAGAATGCCTATAACCTTCATACCTAAACTAAACAGTTTGTCTAAACTATTATAATTAGTACTAAATCTGATTTTGTCAACGATTTTTTGTAAAGACACTATGGAAATTGCAGAATTAATAAAACTAGCTGAAAGGATTTTCATCTAGTCCCTGCGGAAGGCCTTAATGGGGCATTTGGCCCCAAAAGGTAAGTATTTCTGCGCAGTTCGTGACCGACTTACGGAAAATTAACACCTTGATAAAATAAACGTCAAAATCATATAAAACTATATATCCGTGCAAACGTAAACAAATTCTGTTCCGTAGTAATTACTAGTAAATTGTCTCCCCTTTTTAACGAGCAAAAAAAACCCAGCTAGATTTTTAAAATTTATTACACATCAACCACTGATCGGATTCTTATCGAATAAAAGATGAATTTTTTTAAAAATCACTTTGTATTCCAAATTTCGGGAAACAAATATTTTTCATTGTGATTAAAAAAAAACTCCCCTTAAAAATTTGATTTATTTTCAATGGATTAGTCCGATCTTTTTACATTATTAAGTCAAGCCCATAAATATATGGATTTTCCGTAAAAAATTTTAATTTAAATTATTTAAAACTGCTCTAATTGCCAATATTTTTCATTCATTTGGTAAAATATGATTTATCGCTATTTTCCATAAAAAGAGAAATAATCTTAGCATTAAAATCTTTTTTATAGAGAATTTTAAACTTTTTACTGTTTCTGTAAAATCAGTTCAAATCTGTTCTCACGTGATGTACTAAGTAAAGATATGTAAAAAAAAGGAAAACTGAAACCATGTGATTTTTAAAAAATTATTTTTTTTGTTGTGATTTAATTGGCCGATATTTTTCTACGGATGGACATAAACGTAAATTTTCTATAATTTTTATGTCAACAAAGAGGACACAACTGCTGTCATAATCTCAGTCAGCCACTGCTTATTGACAAATAGCGACTTCCGTAATAGCTTCTTATGCGCTAATTGGTTGTGAACAGGTGCGACAATGGCGGTAAGAAGAAGGTGTTGGCAGATATTTGACCCCCCGAACGTGAAAAAACGAGGTTTTTATGTAGTTTTTGAATGGAAAATCATAATTATTCGGTTAAGGATTGTTCAGTAATGATGAAACTAAGTATATCTAATTTTTAAAAAAACATCGGTAGAATTCTTGATTTAAAAAAAAATTTTAATTACAGACTTCGAACTTTTTAAATTTCCAAAAAGGTCAACAACATGGCGGAAATTATAGTTAAATCTTTAAATTGACTTTTAAGAGCACAACTCTACGTTAAAGTTTTTTTTTCTTTTTTCCGGACACATATTTGGACTTTATTCTTTCTAACAAAAACAAGAAAAAACTTACAAACAACAGTTTTTAAATTTTAATTTACGTTTTAAAATGGGGTGTCCAAAGTGCGCAGAAATACCTACCAAAAGGAGATCAAACATCTTTTTAGGGGATGTTTAATTCAATACCTCTGGTAGGTGAAGAATTGGAAAAGGAGGAGCCAAGCGTCATCTAGGGTGCTTAATGATTAAAAGCGATGCCCTCAAGGGACAAGGCAGAGCCCTGTACGAGCTAGCTTCGGGGTTAAACGCCAGCCTTGTTTTTTGCTAACGAGAATTTAAGTAGGTCTCCAGGGAGTTCCCGAGAAGAACATTCCAACTAAGCTGGGACTCCCCTGGTGAATTTGTGGGTATCTGAGTCTCACGAAAAGGGGACTCCAGATTGATCGCACCGAAACTGGGGTCAGCATAACTTGACCATATGATACCCGGGTTAATGGAAAATATACGCATTTCTTTGCTCATATTAAGGACCCCGAAGCAGACACCGCCAGTCTCGCAAACCAACGTTCACAGCGGTGCACGCATTTCTTCTCAGAAATTACGACACGAGTCCTAAGAAAATCTACAACCGGCAAAGGGCGAAATATGGTTAATAGTGACTGAGTTTTTCATCTTCATCTTAGCTTCAGCTCGAACTTCTAACGAACTGCTCAGGTTCAATTCATCGTGAACTGCGACATAGCCATACCTACGGGCTTCATGAACTTATTCATTCCTCGTGTATTTGTTGATCCACGCTGTTCGTGTTTGCTTCGCTTGTATTTGTCGTTTTGTGTTCGAATGCTACGTATGTTGTATATTGTTGCTGTTTAAATTGTACTTCGCTTGTATCTGTCGTTTTGTGTTCAAATGCTACGTATGTTGTATATTGTTGGTTCTTACTGTTTTAACTGCACTTGTGTATTTTGCCTAATTCGCGGCTTTATCGTTGTATTGCAGTTTTCTACGTTCAAACATTATATATGTTGATTTATGATGTTTAACTGCACTTGTGTATTTTGCCTAATTCGCGGCTTCATGACTGTATTGCAGTTTTCACGTTGTACTGAGACTTCAGAGAATAAAGATTGTTTATGTACATCAGTAAGAAGCGTCAGACCCTTTTCCTTCTTTGTTGACTGGGCTGTAGTTACAACCTCTGGCTACAATGCGGAAACTGTACTCTATGTACAGTTTCCGCATTGTAGCCAGAGGTTGTAACTACAGAGGTTGTAACTACAGCCCCCAAAATTGAATCGATCACTTCTTAGCCCATGGCCCACCATTCCACAATTTGGAGATGTGGACAAATAGCTACGATGCAGGAGAAATAACTCTGCATGGATCGCCCCCAAAATTTAAATTTGAGATTCTTGCATGGTACTCGGTATCCCAGCCAAGTTTGATTCAGGTTGGTCGAGTAGTTTTCGGAGTTATGAGTTTCAATACCAATAGCTACGATGCAGGGAGATAACTGCATGGATCGGCCCCAAGATTTATATTTGAGATCCATGCATCATATTAGTTATTCCTGCCAAGTTTGGTCCAGATTGGCCGAGTAGCATCTGAGTTATGAATTTTAGGATAAATAGCTACGATGCAGGGGAGATAACTGTATCGATCAGTCCCAAAAGTTACATTTGAGATCCCTACATGATATTCGGTACTCCTGCCAATTTTGGCCAAGATCAGCCGAGTATTTTCATCCAATCGGAGACCTCCATTTCAAGCAAAGGAACTTCCCCGCGCGTCTGTCGTCTCTGCCTCCTCATTTCTTCCCCCTCTCCATATGGTAACTTGCTGCTACTACTACCATTGATACAACTGACCACTACGGCATTATTATCATTATCATTATTATACTTTCTACTTAATATAGTAAATCCTCCTCACTCTTCCATCGCACATTTATATCCGTTTTACATTTAGATACACATATATTCCTTCCAATCTTACAAAACGATACAATTTAATAACCAATCACGGTGTGTCCAGCAAGTGAAATTGACGTTCGCTGGGAGCCCTGTGTCAATCAAATAACCGATAATATTAACAATAGTCGACAGTCGACGTGAAATCTTCAGACGCCCACACTAATCCACGACTGAATTTACTAAGGAAGCAGGAAGCTATTGCTACAGTAACCGTAAGTTACTTCGGCTCGACTACAGAATCATGTAAAGGAGAATGCGTCGCGAAAGATTTACCGACAACAAGTTACCGACATTTATCGAGATGTACAATTTATCGAGATACAATTTACCGAGATATATAAGGTTTATTTCACAAACAAACAATTTTATTCACAGTACACAAAAAGTGATAAGATATTTGTTGTTTTTTTTAAACATTTAAAAATATTTATCCATAAAATAAGCTTTTTAAATATATTCTATTTAAAAGAAAAGTTCCAAAACAAAAATTCTGTAGTTTTATTGAATTTTATTTTATTTTTTCTATATACTAATTATTACGTCTCATTGTTTACACTGGAAACAAGTTTTTCAGAAACAAGAATCTCCGGTTCTAAAATTGAAAAAAATACTTTTTAGATTGAAAAATTCTCCATTCATTTTTTTACGAATGGGATAAATATTTCTTACAATAAAAAGAATTCTTATACAAGCTTTTAACTTTTTTTCTCGTCATGTATAGCATTTTCGTCAAAGGTTTGGGAAGTATCTAAATAGCAGAAAACGGCATGGGCCCTCCGCCAAATGATTGCCAAATCTTTTAATCTTTTAATTAATCGGTAAATTGTACATCTCTATAAATGTCGGTAATTTGCTGTCGGTAACTTTTCGGTGAATCGTTGTCGATAAATATTCCACGACCCAATTTGTATATCTCAATAAATTGTACATCTCGTTAAATTGTTATCGGTAAAGTGTTGTCGTTGAATCGTTGTCGGTGAATCTGCCGGCCCCCAAGGAGAATACCTTCACTCCACACTTACCTACGCAAAGAACAACATTCTGTGAGTACGTTCCTATACCACAAATCCTCATAACGTCTACACCAGCCATGGGCAAACTGCGGCCCGCGTGCCGTATGCGGCCCTTTTGACTTTCTGAATGGCACGCTTAAATTCCATGAGGAAAATAACGTTGTATTAAAATTTCATCTAAGAAAAAGAGAACCTTTTTTTAAGAAATGAGAAAATCCCAGGATAAGAGGACAAATGATTACTTCTTTATTGAAGTAAAAAACAGACCAAGGTGTCTAATATGTTCTGAATCCCACTCAGCATTTAAAGAATTTAACGTTAAGCGTCATTACACAACTAAACATTCCGGGTATGATAAATTTAAAGGAGATATCAGAAAGCTTAAAATTGAAACAATAAAGAAACAGATTGGTAGCCTAATTATGCTTTTTTCTAAAAGGCAAACAGAGTTCAGCAAAATGGTGCATGCAAGCAGTTTAAATATATCCTTAATAGTTTGGAATCCTGACTGCCTATTTTTCGATAGACCTGACACCATACTTTGCAGGCTTCAATTTATGCTAAATTGATGTATTTGGGTCAATAATCTACTCGACCGTCTTGATTTCGGTTTTAGTGATGATACCCATCAAAATTATGTAGTGATTTTCGGTGTCATCTATTTTTAACGATGGCGCTATGACTCTTTAAATATATTGCAACTAAGCTGATTTTATATTTTCGGTACAGATTTGTACATGCTCAATCACATAGGGATATCATATTCCGGAATTTATGATGAAAAATATTTAAAGAAATGGTAAAATTGTAGAAATTTACCTGGAAATTCGTCAACTTCCAATAATCCTTTTTCCTTATTAAAGGTGCACCCACTAAATGAAACCAATATAAAATACGGGCTGGATCGAACTCGTGGCGTCAGGCTTAACTGGCAGACACTTAACCACTTGACCACCCCGAAAAATTCAAATCCAGGCTGAAAATAAAGGTACTGATCTCTACTCAGCTGCTGCTACTTCATATCAGTCAGTTTCACAGAATTCCAGTGAGAATAATAACACACTTTTATTACTTAATTTAATCCCAAATCCTGATATAAAATATAATATCAATATAAAAAATAAATTTAAAAAATCCTAATATAGAAATAAATAAAAAACATTTTATTTAAATGAAAATACCAGCATTCTTTGTAGTCGGAAGTTACCTAAAATTGAAGCCATCGTGTGGTTTCAATCTCAGAAATCATTTAGACATTCACGGTAAGTTTTGATTTTTTATACCGACCTGCATGTTTTTGGCCGTAACGCTTTTCCCAGACGGATACAGATTGACAAGATACACTGTTATAAAGCTAGTAGAATTCCCTTTCCAATGATGTATCATGTAATCTGTATATACATTGGATTATTGGGTTTTATAAACATATATATTGGAAAGATAATTTTATCAGTTTCATAACAATGCTTGTATACCGAAATTCGCGTAACTTATTTTGCCAAGCAGATACAAATTAACAAGATACACGGTTAGAAAGCTGATAAAATCTCCCTTCCTGTACAAACATTGGGTTTTATAAACATATATATTTGAATAATAATTTCATCAGTTATGTTGCAAATTTCAATACTGATAATCTGCATGGGCAGGAAGGTTCCAACCGGAAATTTCTGGTGTTAGCAATCGAAACGGCCGAGCAGGCCTCTTGATTATTGATCTTAAGATATCAATCTAGCATAAAAATGATGCCAGCAAAGTATAAGATGTGGTGTCCAGTCCATAAAAACATAAACCCCTTTTGGAAGTCTTGTGTCCCCGGCTATTAGCAAATAGAACTATCATCGGGGCTGAAGGACACCGTGTCCCAGTGCTACCTTCAATGAAACCTGCGATCCTTGTGCGTTCTGCTATGGACAAATCTGTAGGGAAGAAGATACAAAGTCAGGTATGGATGGACACATGACACAGCACTTCTTTTGTTCCAAGATCATCAAGTAGGGGATAACCAGCAGGATATCATATTAGAAGAAAGTGATCATCCAGATAACTAACTGGTTATGTTTGGTGTTACATCACGTAGTCTCAATAAAGAAATTGGAGCTCAGAAGCTATTGTGCTATCACAAGCCAAAACAAAGATGTACAGTTCTAAGTAACTTTATACCAAGCAGTGATTTAAGTTCAATAACTAATATAAGGAAGGCAGGACGAGATTTGGATCGTGTATGGTTTCACTCACGATTTCTGAAAGATTAGAATGTATCTCAACTCGATTTCCCCGAAGAAGTAAATGTACCATCAAGAAATGCTTTTATGAGTGCATTGGCTAGCCATTCATCTCATCGGACATTTTCTAGATTTACTCCAATCCTACCATATCCTGCAACGCAATATGATTCAATATATACATCAATGGTAAACTTTCAAGATGTACTGCATCAGCTAAATCTTCAAGAGGGTTCGTTGTGGTGTGACGAGGGAGTATATCACATCCAAAGAAATACATCTTATTTACCCAGAAAGGTTTTCCAACATATTTCTTGGAGGATTTCATCAGCAAAATTTGGTGCTGTCATGCATTGTACCATAGAAACAGTGGGGCTTACAAAATCATTGTCGAGACTGAATCAATGGTTCCACGTTCAGCAGAAAGTGCTTTAAATGGCGATCATTATGCTCGGGCAGTCGGAGAGTAAATGGAATGTTGGTGAAGTCATGCAAACACTTCAGTGGAAAGCATTCCTGGATCAGTGTAATAGAGTAATATTCTCTGTCTTGTTTTCAGTCATTAAACGTTTGCAGTTATCAGTGTATGATGAACGACATTTATCAGATGAGACCAGAACTGCTCCCGAGAACCTAAGTTATATCCAAAGAGATTATGTGGTGGGGACACATAACTACGGCGTAGAGGAGGTAATTTTGCATGAATCCGCCCCAAAATGTAATCCCTTCTTCTGTAGCCTATTGCCCACCCTTCCATAGAATTTCATAGATTGATGGGTCATTTAATGTCGAAATCAGTTTAAAATTCCGAAAGTCGGAGTTTTTTTTGCTTTTTAAAAAATAGTCTTGTGACTTTGGTTGAAGGTTATTTTTTTTAAAATAGAGTCTTGCGACTTTGGTGAAAGAACAGGTGGACCCTGTTTGGGTGGTCTTACCCCTCTGCAGGGGATGCAGCCGGTGTATTCTAAGCCCCAGCCGATAGGGCCATAGAATTTCATAGAAATTCATTGGAAATGTTGGAGATATCATGTGGACAGTCATGCGTATAGATAAATGTATGGAAAAATATCTTTCAATCAAAAAATAATTCTTGGAACCGCCCCAAAATTTAACCAACTCTTCCTCTCCCCAATAATAATAAAACAGCATTGGTCCTTTATAGAGCTATTTTATGTTTTTTTTATTGAACTCATTATATGGGAAAACATATAAAATGATATGCCACACCCTAAAATTACAATCATATTAACTTTAAAAAAGATTTCTACGAAAATTCAAAATGGCGGCAATTTCTCAGAAATGATAACTACTCAGACCATGTGACCACATTTATTTAAATTGAAAGTTTCTCCCGAGACTACAGACGTCAGGTGACCCGAATTTAAAGCGGATATACATTGAGGGGTGCGGACACAGAAAAAGAGATAGGCGTTTTTATCGTGTAGAAGCAATTGTCTCAACATGAGCTCTTCTTATCAAATATTTTTACTGGTCCTTCTAGCCCCACTATTTCGCCCAAACTGTGGAATGAAAAACTTCACTAAGCCAAACGACATCATTGGGGACATAAAAAATTTGTTGATTCGTGAAGGAGATAAACTGACGAATGCAACTGAAACCAATACAAACCGGACAAGTATCCCGTCGATTCTGGACGATGACATCGGTCAGTTAATAAGCCTGTTCAACTGTGGATCATTTCCAATTTCTCCAAACAGCCACTTGCAATATTCTTTGGATTATGACACAAAAAATCTCAGAGTATTCCAGAAATGCAATCGCTATTTCAAAACGACCAACAAACCTGAATCTTTCCAAGTGCAATGCAAAAATAATAAATGGATTTTTAACAAAATTAGCTGCAAAGAAACCACCTGCCCTCGTCTGACAGCACCTCACGGGGGTCACATTTCAACTAACGACAATACTTACAACACCACTGTGTACTTTTGGTGTTCCCACGGTTTCAGCATTAATGGTACTGACAAACTGTTCTGCGAAGAAAGTGGTCTCTGGAACTCGCCACCACCGACCTGTGACGTATCATACTGTCGCCCGCTTTCGTCACCACGACACGGTTTTGTGTCCAGCCAGAAAGAAACAGCTACCAATCAAACTGTTGAATTTAGATGCGAACATGAATATTCTTTAATTGGAGATGCCGTTCTACGATGTCAAGAAGATGGCCGATGGAATACTACAGCACCAGTTTGCAAGAAAATGTGTAGCGTTCCTAATATTACAAGTCAATCAGAAGGTGTACGCTTGGTTCCCGAGTTTAAGTACCTGTCGAGAGGGTCCCTGCTCCAACAAGGTCAGCGAGTTATTTTCTCCTGCAAACCTGGCTACACAGCGTTTCTATCTGGATTTTCAACCTGCATTGGGGGGAAATGGAGGCCGCCGATTCGCTGCAGAAAGGCTTGTGCTGTAGTAGAAATAGCCAACGGGAAATCTATTTTGTCAAAGAATTCCTCCACAGTTGAATATGTCTGTCTGCCTGGATACCAGCTCGTCGGTCAGCAAAAACTATCGTGTACGTCTAAGCTAACATGGGACAGTAAACCACCTATCTGCACCAAAATGTGTACACTTCCTAAACAACAGCAAGTGTTATCCTTCCGACGAAAGGAAACGTACGAAAGTCTCCCTTTTGGAACGCAGATTATAAATGGGTCGCAGGTTTATTTTGTATGTCGATCGAAAACTGTGCCGCAAATAAGTGTGACAAAATGTCTTAATGGATCCCTCAGCCCTCCTCCATGTAGAGCAAGGCTTGTAAGACATATCTTGGAAATTTATTACGACGGTAAATGGTGTGAGATTTGCCACAATTCTGATGATGTGTGCAGTCTTTTCGGATACAGGAGTCAAGGTCGAACTCAAGAGCGCCGTACATGTTGTTATTTTGATGTAAGAGCTTTTTCACGTTCGTCAAAGATTATTCTTAACGACCATAGCAGTTATGGTGAAAGGTGTATAACCTGCTCTGCTCCAGAATAAAATGGCGATTTCTACTGGATTTTATCATATGCTTCTGACGCATCTTCTTTTTTCAGGTGTCCATTTATTTTTAATCGTTGAAAATAGCGGTTAAACAATGCGGAGGGTGGGGACTTGGTTGAACGAATTGTGCTTATAAACACAATTAGTTTTACCAAATTTTATTGTATCCATTAATTTCAGCGATTTTATTTTGTACCACCAAACGACTTTTCAGTTTAATTTTTCTTCGAAAACAAAAGAATTTCCTTGTTCCTGTCAATACTGAAGTTTTTTCTTTTTACTTCCCATGTGCCTCCACGCCACCCCTACTACTATAAATCTTTCTCAAACGACTTTTGCTTTGTTCAGATCCTACAAAATTGTGTTGGTGGCCATAGTTTTCTACCCCGCTGTTTATTCCAACCCCTCCACTTATTAAAGTGTGACAGACCCCCCTCCCGCTTATTAAGAGTAATCGTCTTTTAGGGAGGTTGAAATAAAACCTTCAAGGCGGAAGAGGCCCCCCCCCGCCAGAGAGTCATCTTCTTTTTGATAAAAACCGAAAGAAAAATACGATGAATCTTTGGGGAATTTCTGTAATTGTTACAATCCCAAACTTTGTTTGTTCATTAAACATGGGGTGTTTTCCCATCAGCATTAATCTTTCACTCGTTTTCATCGTCTTATTCACATCATAAATGTTAATGTTTATTTACTTCCGAGCAGCAGGGCTGCTGCCACATCGTGTACTCATTTTTGTACCAAATCGATACTTTTTATTCCTTCTGGTATGTTTGGCACTACGCAATTTCCTTTCAAATCTATATTTTATATATATATCTATATATCTAAGTGATTAAATTTTAGGGCAGATCCATGCATAATTACCTCCCCTCCGTAGTAGTTATATGTTCACACCACATAATATTCCAAGAGTTCATGTCTGTTCACACAATATCTCTAAACGTTCAAAATGAATTTCTATGAAATTTTGTGGAAATGTGAGCTATGAAAGTGATTAAATTTGGGGGCGTATTAATGCCTGACAATGGCGTTGGCAGAGGTATGTGCTGCTTAGTTTGTCATTTATCTGAGAGAGAGATAGCACGATAGCAGTATGACTATAGATTTTGGCCGTATCTACCCATTAGGCATCTGTGGCTGAATTGGCTAAGGCATTGTTCATGTAAGATGGGAAAAATAAGCTTGCGTAAGATTTCTGTTACGATTGATAGTGCTGCAATAATTGAGTGCCGGCAAAGAACTGTCAGCCTCCCACCTCAGTCAAAGAACCTCGACCTCTGAGATCAACACAGGCAGACATAGAAAAAAGATTATTTTTTTTAGTCTGGGAACTCGCAAAAATTTTCCCCCATAGAAATTAATGGTAATTTTTTTTCTTCGCTCTACACCATTTCATGGGGAAACCAGACCTAATGTAGGTCTTTTGTCGAAGCGAAGTGGTGTAAAGTGACCTTTCAAAAAGCAATGCAGGAGGGGCTGTAAACAGACTTAATCTCAAAATTAAAATAACACAAAACTATGTTTGGTACACCATTTAACTCGGTTACCTCAGTGCATCTTCCCCCCCACCATCTACATTGTTTTCTGTTAAAACAATTCATTTTGACATGCATTTTTTTTACAAACTTCCACAAAAATTCCAAAGAAGCTCTTATGAAGTGAAACGGTGAGTAAATTTGTTAGTTATTTGGTTTTAGTAACAGGTCTTATATTATAAAGGTAAGGTAAATAAAACGTCCATCTTTTAAGAGACAACTCTCAATGCTGTATGGAGGCCGGTGACAAAGTCCCAGTTTCCTTTGCATGCATCGTTTTTGTGATCCTTGCAAGTCTAAAGTCTGGTTTTCATGAACATCCCCTTGGCAGGATGCAAATCCACTAAAGGGATACCTCCACCCTAATCACACAGCTTAGAGCAGTGGTTGGGGAACTCTTTTCAATAATTAAATTTTCTAGGAACCCCTTCGACATATATACATATGTAACTATTGGATTTTGGCCTAGTTTATGGAATTATCTGAATGTGTATAAACACAAATAGTAAATACAGACTTGTGATTTCTTTCTGTTTCTCTGTCCGTAAGAATGGACTCTTCTACTTAAAGGTAACAATTTTGCTGATAAAAAATATCTACCACTCACCATTTAAAACAATGGACTCTTGCCTGAAATGATTTCAGTAGTTTATTTACTAAAAAAAAGATAATCTTGTAGAAATTCAAATAATCCATGGATTTTTTCACGGGGATTAACTTATGTAACTATAAATTCAATAAGCTTGGCTGCTGCAGGGTCAAACTTCACTCCAACTGAAGATGATTACTGCAACTTTTGTATTGTATATATAATAAATAAAAAATTATAAAAACATTTTTTTTTATTAAATGTATTTATTTATTAGAATGAAATAAGCGTATGCGTATCTGTATGATAAATTTTCATTAATATCTAAGACTTGTCAATTTAGCTCAGTCAGTAAGACAGCTTCCTGGCAATCAGTTGGTTGTGAGTTCAAATCATGGTAGGGGAATGTGAATTTACACCCCTAATTTTGGTGAGGATTGTTCTTCTTGTTCTTGTTGCAGTAGGAAAACAAAGTCAACTCCAGACTTTGGACTGGAGTTAAACAAAAAATTGCATGTACAATAAATTAATAAATATAGAACATGACCAACATTTTTTATTCATTTTTTTAATCAATACTTGTTTTAATGGCTACAATATCTGTGGTTCTTAGCAAAGCATGTGGTAACGTCCCAATGGGAGTCTGAAGGTTTGAGACAGTCAAGTGTTGGAACTCTATATCTGCCATACCCAAAAGGCAGTGCACAGATTTTTCATACATTCTCACGTGACCAGGCTGGCCCTTCAGTCCTACAAGAACTCGCAGGAAACGTTCACGAAGGAATGCACGCTGTTCTTGACAAAGGATTTCTTTTTCGTCTTCAGTTTCATTAACAGCGGTCAACATGGCTTCTGTAAATAAAAAAGAATAAACAGGGCTGGTTAGTCACTCAATCGAAACCGTCACGTGACCAAAGTCTTTTGGCAGCATGCAGTGTTGGGGGTGATCAATTAAAAAAATTGGAGATAGGGCTGATCAATGAATAAGTTACTTCTCTCGTCTTTTGTGAGGCTGTGATCACTAAAAAAGTCTGATTTTTCAAAAACAAACTAAGGGACCAATTTAGCATAAACTAACATTGTAAATTGAACCACTAACTAAAAACATATTTAGGTGTGGATTTTTCAAAAAAACAAAGACATAATAAGGAGTAAATGTTTAAATATTTAGCCCTCTAGCTCTTTTGGTGTGGCTGGTACGCTAGATAGATAGCCAACCAGGCCAACTTAAAAACTGAAGAAACATCTGGTGACAGTTTTGGTTAAACGATTTTTAATTTTCCTCTTAATATATCTCATATGATGAAATATTCAAATGGTTCTTCGGACGATTGAACTCCTTGTTATTTGTGTTGTAAACATGACGTTTCGGCTGATTCATTCTTCGACCTTCTTCAGGTGTAAAATCCGAGTGTGATGTGTTATACAGAAATTATGTTTAAAGGGGGGGTAGCCATTATAGCCCATGGCCCGGGTTTTTCTATGTCTTGTCAGAAACACCCGGGCCATAAGGTCTACCCCCTTTAAACATAATTTCTGTTTAACCCATCACTCGGATTTTACACCTGAAGAAAGCAGAAGAATGGATCGGCTGAAACGTTGTGTTTACAACACAAATAACAAGAAGGAGTTCAATCGTTTGAAGACCCATTTGAATATTAATGACCCTTCTCAAAACTATAGAAAATGATGAAATATGTTTTGATGTGAGATGTTCACTGTATTTTTAGTCTTCTGAAAAAAATACAAATATAAAAAAATTGCAAATTAATTTATTAAGAGTGAAAAATACAATCTTTTTGGACAAATTTCAGATCTTAATGACTTAATTACCTCCTTTAGATTTGTTTAACTGGTCTCATATTCTAATCTATTCTTTTTTTCTGAGGCATCTAAAACTTAAAGAATAATACTGTAATGTTCTGATTGTTTGTATCATTGATGGTTCGCTTTTGGAACCGTTTGGATTGTTAGAGAGCGGTGAGAAATGTACATCTGCTTTGGGAGACATCCTGCTGTTCAACTGTTTACGTGTGTATTTGCCTTAACTGATTACGTGTCAGATTCAGATAACTCCTAATAAGTAAAAGAGCGATTGCGTCCCTTTGATTATAATAATTGTATATGTTACAAAAACCACCACTGTTTATCTGGCCGTTATATTTTAATCACACATTTTAAAAGCTTAAATTTTTTTGGAGGCATCCAAAACTTAAACAATAATACCACCACAATTAATTGTGATAATGAGGCTAATCCTCTTAATTATTCAACCTATATTATAGAACACAAAAAACGTTGATTTTGTCATGGTTCTTTGGGTTCTATCGATGTCTTGTGGAGCACAGTCTTTGGTGGTCACTTGTTAGGCTAGCCAGAAAGACAGTAATCGTCGTAATGACTTCTTCTTTGGAAGCCACGTGAGCCATTTCCGGCTGTGTATGAAGGCACAAACACAACATCTTCCTTTTCTTTTCAAAAAGAAACAACTTCATAAAAAGTTGTGCTTCAGCTAGCGAACCTAGCGTTTGATCTACTGATGGCAAAATGTACTTCTCCCTGCACACAGACTTATTTTGCTGTGTGAGGTCAATGTATATTTGCATGTCACCAGACTTTTTTGGCACTACCACCATTCAATGGGCCCTTCCACATCTTTGATGACTCCAATTTTCTCCATGGGTTGAAGTTCGTCTCACCTTTGCCATCAGCAGCAGGGACATTCGTTGAGGTTTTTTTAAAAGGAAATGGCTCCGCTCTGGGTTTCAATTGGATGGTGTACACCCTTTTTATTCGACCAAGGCTGCAAGACCAGGGTCTAATGGATTGAAAGCACCTAAAGTTGAAAGAATAAAACATTTTCTTCTTGGAGAATTCGCTACTTCAGTCACGTGAATCTTCACCATATAATTTCCTCTAAGTCAATTACGGACCTGCCAAGTGGTAAATGTTAAGTTTGAAGGCTTAAAACTTTTTCAAGATATATTAAGGGAGAGAACTC
Source organism: Architeuthis dux (assembly GCA_006491835.1). Taxonomy (NCBI): domain Eukaryota; kingdom Metazoa; phylum Mollusca; class Cephalopoda; order Oegopsida; family Architeuthidae; genus Architeuthis; species Architeuthis dux. Next base: position 2,167,189 of record VCCN01005630.1, on the reverse strand, counting down.
TAACTAATCAAATTTTAAAACGCAATAAAAAAAAACATGAAAAGAAAGAAAATTACACATCGAACGAATAACAAACAAAAAAAAAAAAAATTGGCACAAATATTACAAGTAATTAAAAAAATCGGATCAGGTTCAGATCAGGCACCATAAACTTTGTCGAATCGAAAAGGGACACATTTTTCCTCGACACCGGTGATACCATAGTAAACAATGTCCACGTGCTGACATCAAAGAAAAAGCTATCCTGAACTGGTGTCACTAGTCTGTCTCTGAAATGTTCGAAGTTACTTACATTCAATAAAAAATAGGTAGTTTTTTTTTATTACTAACAAACTTTCGAAGTTACGAAGATACTTTCTTCTGAAAGAATAAAAAAATATTTTGTGTGCTAATTTGTTAGTTTTAAAAAACAAAACAACCTATTTTTTATCAAATAAAAGCCAAAATTATGAAAAATAGTTGGATTGAAAGCACAAAAAAATACTTGGATTGAAAGTACAAAAAATAGTTTTAATTTTTTCGGAAGAAAGTATTTTAATAACTTCAAAAATCTGTTATCTTAAAAAAAAACCCAAAACAACCTATTCTTTATTGAATGTAAGTAGTTTTGAACATTTCAGAGACAGACTAGCGACACCGGTTCAAGATAGTTTCTTCTTTGATGTCAACACGTGAACTTTGTTTATCTTGGTAACACTGCTGACTGTGTCAAGGAAAAATGTGTCCCTTTACGATTTGACAAAGTTTAGGGTACCTGATCTGAACATGATCCAAAAAAAAAATCAAAAAACATGAAAAGAAAGAAAATGACACGTCGAACGAATAACAAAGAAAATGGCACAAATATTACAAGTAATTAAAAAAAATCAATAAAAACATAAGAAAGAAAGAAAATTACACACCGAATGAATAATAAAAAAATGGCACAAATATTACAAGTAATTTTTAAAAATCAATAAAAACATGAAAAGAAAGAAAATTAGACATAAACTGAAGAAATGGAAAAAAGAATTTCGTCGAACACTCACTTATTCTTTGTCTCCATAAAAACTCAGCAAGGTAGGATTCGAACAACGTGGCACTGGTACCAAATTGATGCTGTGGCTTTCTTTTGCTCACATCCAAGTGTTTTCTATAAGGTTTTTAGTGCCTTTTTTAATCGTCGCAATAAAGTATTTTAAATTTATAATGAGCTGTTCTTAATTTTTTTGTTATTCGTTCGATGTGTAATTTTCTTTCTTTTCATGGCCTTTTTAAAAATGTTGGGTTAATTAGAGTTCTCTCCCTTAATGTATCTTAGAAGAGTTATCTCCCTTGATAAAGTTGTAAGCCGTCAAATTTAACATTTACCTGTCAAGTTTACAGTTTCAATGTTAAGAATGAGTGAGAATCGTGTGAACCCCTCCCCTCCCCTCCAATTTTATTATTTATCTTCTAGGGGCATGCTCCCTCAGAAGTGTTATCTAGAAGTCTATTTGTATGTGATCTTTAAAAATAATGTGAGTTCTAAAGTTCTATAAAAATATACTGAATACATACAGATATACAACCAACAATTCTTACCAAAATGTTTTCTCGCCTACAGGCAAGCCTCACTTTCATTGTGGCTGAATGTTAGCTGAAAGTTTACCTCTCTCATCTAAGATAAGATTTTTATCGGAAATCTAAACTAATTTAATAAATCTAACACTTTTTATAAAATGCATGAAAATTTTCCTTTCATGCATGTGAGCGTGAGAATGTATTAAAATGCATGTGACTGTAATAAAAATCTTATCTTAGATCAGTATGAACAATTGATTGAGTGATTGTTTTGTTTTGTTTAATGGCACATTGACCCTTGGTGGGTCATTTAGTGCCGAATTCAGTAGGGAGGTGGGAGGGATCCCATATCCTTGTGACTAGAGACTTGAGGGGGGAGAATCCCAAGTCACTGTCACTGAGACAAATGCCACGAGGACCGGGATAAAAGGGAGGGGTGGAGATCCCAAAAGCTTCTCAGGACGAATCCTGAGCATGCTAATGGTGATCTCCCAGGACGATACCCGAGCATGCCACAAGGACCCCCTCCCCTCGAAGGGCCGCAGTTCTCTGAACTTCGAGGCCATGGCGGTTTTGAAGAACAGATACTACACTTTGATCTTAGCCAAAAGGCCGCTAAACGATTCCAAGTATGAACAAATGGACAAACATTTCAGCATGAAATGATACGCAAGAAATCTTTTAAATCTGGCAAAAATCAGCATATTATTCGATTTTAATGAAATTTTCGATACTAATTTATTAAAGGACAAATTGTTTTTAAAATAATTTTCCATTCCAAATTCCAGAGAAGAATAATTTTTATAATAATGATTCCTACCCCCACCTTTTATTAATTTGATGATTTATTTATTTCATATAATCATACTTTCGTTGATTTTTATACATTTTACAGATATATCCCTTGAGATACTAATTATGTTTACCTGTTTTAGAATAATATCAAGGAACTGCTGGAACAGAAATCTTACTTTGGGATTAAAAAAACAGGTAGATTAAGTAAAATAATTTTTTTTTTGGCAAATTTTTAGTTTTATTCGATTAATTATAATTCAGGCTTGATGTGAGAAAAAAAGTTTTTTCACGCAATATTCTTTTTTAAAAAAGATTTTTCATCATTTTTATCGATTTATTCCGATATTTTTTAAATGTATTTCTTTTATTCTTTCTATATCATGGTTCAACTGAAACTTATATAAAAATGTTATAACAAGGATGAATAATTAAATATAGCAAAATGATGAAAAAATATTTACCAGCTGTATTTTTCATATTTTATTCTGTTTTTTGTTTATGTAAATTGACCGCTATTTCAAATTATGGGAGCTGCAGATAACAACATGGCTATTTTTTTGCATGGCGCAGCTGTGGTGCATTTTGTTTATTTTGTTCAGACCTAACAATTTGGATTAGAGACATTGGCATTCTTTCACAAATCGTCACCTTTTGAGTGAACCATTAAGAAACCAAGTATGGTAGGCCGCAAATGATAAAAATGTCTACGTTTCAATACGCCTAAATTTATAAGGATTAAATGAAATATTAGAGATGCGTTTACACCATTTATATATATTTATTTTACAAAAAATATTAAATTATTGAATTAAATTAAGTATTAGAAACGGGATTAAATTAAGTATTAGAGAAGGGAACACCATTGGATGTATTTATTAATATATATTGATTTATAATTAAATCAATAAATTAAAATGTAAAATCTTCTTACTTTTCTGTCTTCCTTTTCTTCAAGATGATGGAGAAAGTCTTCAATTTCTTTTCCTTATTGAATCCACCGGCCAAGTCCTACAGGAATTCGGAATTATTATTTGATATGGGCAACCAACAAAGGGGTAAAAGTTGATGAATTGATTAGGATGGAAAGCAGGCTGAAAATATTAGAAACGTAACAGTAACATCATTGAATGCAACCGGTTCAACATCAAAACCAATCTTTTTATGGGGAAAATATTGGTTTTGATGTTGAACCAGTTCCATGGTTCTATTTACAATGTAACTATAATCAGGTTTTAATGTGGATAATAGGGAGAAATCAAAAAAATGAAATTCATAAAATCTAAGCGTATTGAAACGTAGACGTTTTTAGTCACTGGCGGTCTACCATATCTCGACTCGAAAGACGACGATTTGCGAAAGAATGTCGATATTTTTCGGTTGGGATTCACATCCGTTAACCAAGTCAAAAAAAAACAAAAACAAAATTTTTTTCGCCAGTAATCTTTTGTGCTTTTAATCCATTAGATCCTAACAATCTTCCTGGGATTTGTTAGTCTTTAGAAAAAAAATATGTTTACGTTTTACGAGGAGGGTTCTATTTACAATGTAACTGTAATGGTAAACTGGACAATGACTTTCAGTCCGTTGTACAGAAGTGAGGCTTCGTTTTTTACTTCCCCTGTAAAGGTTGTTATCAAGGCTTCTGTGGTATTTTAACCCTTTTAGCGCTATGGCCTTTTTGATCATATAGCAAAAACAAAAACACTACCGTAAACAAAAACTGTCACCAAAGGTTTCTTCAGTTTTTAAGCTGGTTCGGCTGGCCTTTTTAGGCCGATATATCGCCTGTGTAGTGTGTTTGGCTATATGTTATCGAGTCCGGTATATCAGCCTAGCAGTGCTATAAAGGGTTAATGACGATTATTGTTGTGCTTTCATGTGAATCTTAACCCATTTTTCTTTTGGAAGGCAATCTTTGGATTGACGCATTTTTCTTGAACGATCATTTTGAATAGCTAAAAATGGCTAGATTTAAGGAATATGGACATTTTGAATCGCTAAAATTGGCTATGGCTAGATCGAGAATAACGTTATTTGTGAGCGTTCATATCTTATCAATATGTTGTATATTTATACTTTTTGGAGCCTTTGTAGGAGTTTTTGGAGCGTATACAGTCACCTGGAAATGGAATATACCCAATTTCACCAATATTTTAAAAAGAATTAGCCACTTTTAGCCATTCAAAATGTTCGTTTAAGAAATCCAAGGTTGCCAGATATGGGGTCAAAGCTCAAATATCTATAACAAAACGGTTTACAAATTGCAAAACAGGGCCATTTATACTATTTTCTTCTGAATTTCATGCTAATTGTAGTAAGTAACCCTTTATGCTAGTCTCAACATCCTCAAACTTGAAAATCAAACGGCACTGCAAAATTTGTTTACTTGTACATGACTCATTAAATAAGGTATTCCCACCTTGTCTACGAGAGTATTTTAGACGAACGAAAGAAATTCATTTATTAAGTACAAAAGGCTCCAAACTGGGATGCCTTTATGTTCCATCTTGCATAACAACTAGATATGGATTAAATTCAATCACCAAAAAATGCATTAATGATTGGAATAATTTTACCAAAAACTTAAGATTGATCCAATTAGCATAGTATCACGATTTGGACTTAAATCTAGCATCAAATTAATTTTCATTAAATCCTACATCTAAATCTAAAAACAACCATATATCTATATCTAATTCTTCTTATGATTTTTTTTCTTCTAATATATTCTTCATTGACAAACTCTGCCTTGCTCTTTTGTAACCACTCTTTCCCACAATGTAACTTTGAAGAAAATCCAGACAAATATTTTCTAATTGAACAAATGAAAAACTAAAGGTAATGCTCCTAGATCAGAATAATAAAAAAGGGCTCAGAAACATTTGAACATTTACGTCAATCCAAAGATTGTTCACCACAGCGGTTTTGTGTTATTGCATTAAGACTTTTTTAAATTCTTTATATCACGATAAAATATTTTTTAAATAAAAAAAATAAAAAATGGAGATTAATTGTTTTGCTACTCTTTAAACAAAACAAAAAATTCACAAATACAAAAACATAACAAATTGATAAATTTTGCTTTTTACCGGTATGAAAAGTTTTTGTGTTCAAATGGAATCAGAAAGACGGTGAAAATGAATAGAATGTCCCCCAGTAAATAAAATCCGAGGTCATCACGTTTGCAGATACTAGACCAGTCTTTCTTAAATTGAGAAATTTTAATTGATTCACCCAAGGTTGAATGAAATTATTTTAGGGGTGAATGAAACATGAAGGGTGAAAGGCTTAATTTTTCAGATACGTAATTATATGTTTTCTATTCTTAAAAAAGTAATTGTTGTGGTAAACATGTACAATAAGAAAACATTATTTCTAAAAATTCCAATTTCTAAGACTATAAATTAATGTAAACTCGAACATTTCTAATAATTTTTTGTATTAATGTTTTTGTCACTATTAGTTTTCTTTACTTTTCTGTTCATGATATAAAATGAATTCTGTATAAACTAGATAGGGGTACCCGGCATAGCCAGGAAAGAAAACCTTGAATATAAGAACAAATGAAAGCAAATGTTATTCTATAGAGATGTAAAAAGATTACAAATGGGGAGGGGTGTTCTTGACCATTGGAAACGTGAAACCGAAAAAAGAAAGTTCGGATGAAATGGTTGTAGTCCAGGGGGCAGCAGGGCCTACCGTGCCCCCCCCCACTTTAGGGGACCAAAATGTTTCTTAGGATGTCCTCTTTCAGAAAAATGATGTTCCCAAGAAATAAGTTGGGAAGAACTACCTCATTGGCTTAAACAAAATGGCCGCCAGCACACACCAAAAAAAAAAAAGGATTTCATATCTTATCTCCCAGTTAATATATCTGAGTACTTTAAAAGGCTAAATCTTGGTTTTCAGAAATGAGGAATTCAAAATTACACTTTATTTTACCATAAAATAATTAATTTATAGGTATATCAGTATTTTACAAGGAAATTTCAAGTATACTTTATAGGCCAAATTGTGGATTTAATTCATGATCATGGTTGTACTACGGACAGAAACTAAGGGCTCAGAACTCAACCTTATGAACATCAAATTACTGTAATGTACTCAAATAAAACACTAAACATCTACAGAGAGAGAGGAAGAAAGAGTATACCTGTATTTGAAGTGTTAAAAATGTCTTTTATAAATAAACTTATGTATAAATGTAAGCTTGTAGGGCCTTGTGTCACCTCTTTGTAAGGGCACGAGTCCATAGAGGAAATATAGCAGAACATATCTGTCTACAATTATAAATTCAACCTTGTTCAAAGTTCAATGAAATAAATGAATAAACAAATGTTTATAACATATAATTTATTCAGAACTGACAAGCTAATATAACTTAGTATGTACTATACACAGAATGCCCTATGCTTTTATGATGTTTTTATGATGTTTACTACATCATAAAAGCATAGGGCATTCTGGGTATAGTACAGACTAAGTTATATTAGCTTGTCGGTTCTGAATAAATTATATATGTTATAAACATTTGTTTATTCATTTATTTCATTGAACTTTGAACATTAATTTTAGTAGTCCTTTGTTTGTCACAGCAGCACACAAAACTTGTAAAAAATCCATGGAACTCTTGAGAACCAAATCACGAATAAACAAATCCGCTAAATAGAAACCAGACTGTAATTACTTTCAAATAAAGAAAAATGACCTGATTTAATCGGCTGGTACTATTGAAAAAGCGAAGGAAAGGATTCGGACAATTTGACCATGGCTTGACTAGATTTGTTTGACTTAGGTAAGGGGAGGGCACATATAATTGTGAACGGCTGTCTTACTACTAAATAAACTGTAGAAGAATTCGTGCAAATATTTGAGGAAAAACTGGCGAAAAGTTGTGAAACATTAATTTTATAGTAATGGTTTTCCATTCGTGAGAGGAATGATAGACGAAATGCCTGGTATAAAAATTTTTTTTTTTATGTTTAGAACCGAACATTGGCTCGAGAATGACCTCTGGTGATCTCGAATGACCTCCAAGGTTAGCTTATATGGGAATACGATTTTTATTGATTATCCATGCAGAATATTAAGTCGATAGTCCTTGTAGTTTTCACGGAGAAGAGGCATGGACAAACAAACAAATGGTTCAAATATTAGTATAGATGTATTATACATAAAGGAGAATAAGATGAAAATAATCAAAAACATTACAAAATTTAGTAATGGATGAATGAGATTTGTGGGTGAATGACACTGAAATAGTTTAAGAAACACTGTACTAGACAGCATAGATTTTACAAGTACAGGTTTACCCTGCTATCTGAAAGTAAAGCATTCTTATAAAAACCTTTCGTTAGATGAAATGGCGTAAAGTGAAGAGGCAATTACCATTAATTTATATGGGAAACATTTTTGAGCATTCCCAGATCTGAAAAATAATGATGATGGTATGTTAAGCTGGGTTGTCAGAGATTGGGGTGGTTATTCTTTACATTCATTCATTCTATTTACAGAGGAATTACTGGTCTGGCACCTCAACCAAAACTGTCAACATAGGTTTATTTAGTTTTCAAGTTGGTCTGGCTGGCTGGCTATATATGTATCATGCCTAAAGGCTGCACCAATGGAGCTAGAGGGCTGAAAATTTGAAAATTTACTACTTATTATGTCTAGAAAACGTTTTTGTTGTTGAAAATTCCATGTCTTTAGTGGGGGGAGTTCAAATTGCAATGTAAGTTTCTGCATTTGATGAGACAAAATCTTTCGTGACCCCCTTTGATGAGACAAAAATTTTTGTGAACCCTTTTGATAAGACAAGATTTTTCATGACCCCTTTTGATTAGTCAAATCTTTTTCAAAGCCATTGAAAACATTATGCAATCAATTGCAGTAAAAATATAAGGCCTATTAAAGAAGAGTAAGAAGAAAGTGCAACTTGTCAATAAAGATTTTTACAAAACACGGAGCAGGAGCTACAGTTACAAAGTATATTTAGAGTTCATATAATTATGAAAGTCTCAAAACAAGAAAGTTTTTATTTTTTATTTAAAGTTTGCTAATGTATGTATGTTTTAGATATCATAGGGTAATTGATTCCAAAGTCTGCTATATAGCTGAAACTCCTGCACTCATAAGTCATATTCATAAAGACAAGTTCTAAAATCAAACCATCTAAATATCGGATGTTAATAAGAGCACAGAGTTCATAAGGACTCATATCCTTGCAGACATTTGGATACTGTAATTAAAATTTTGAACATGACTCTTTCTTCTATGAGCCAATTTGTTTCCAATTGATTTAATTGATTTAAGAAAAGAATAATGTTAATCTGTTAAGAGATTTTAAGAAAGACTCTCTGAAATGGACACTGACCGGCTTTCTCGAGCCTTACTAAATTTTTGTTTGTATTCAGCAAACTAGAAAGCACTCAGAGAGCGCATACCCCTGCCCAGGGCTGTACACTAACTATAAACAGAACGAAAATAAATTATTAAAAAACAGAGGAGAGAATGCAAATCTCACAATATGTACAGATATTGAGTTACTTCCATTGGAATTTAAATCTAGCCTTTTTATTTACTGTTCGTTTTTAATCTCCTTTCATGCAGAATAATAAAAATATCTCACAATCGAAAAAATATTCCTGGATCCATCCCAAACTGTAATCACTTTTTCCTTACTCCATTGCCCACCCTCCACAAAATTTCATTGAAATTCATTGAGAACTTTTGGCAATAATGTGAGGACAGACAGACAGACAGACAGACAGACAGATGGACGGACATGACTGAAAACATATACCTCCCCAACTTCATTGGCAGAGGTAATAGCTACCAAAACATCATGAAAAATTGCAACGTATTTATAATCTATATTAAGTTTATGTTTATTTTCTATAGTTTTGAGAAGGGTCATTAATATTCAAATGCTTCTTTGGACGATTGAACTCCTTCTTGTTGTTTGTGTTGTTCTATAGTTTTGAGAAGGGTCATTAATATTCAGATAGTTCTTTGGATGATTGAACTCCTTCTTGTTGTTTGTGTTGTAAACACAATGTTTTGTCCAATCCGATTCATTAGCCTTCTTCAGGTGTAAAATCCGAGTGTGATGGGGTAAACAGAAGTTTTATTTTTAAAGGGGGTAACCCTTATAACACAGGGCCCGGGTGTTTCTGTGTCTTTGTCTTGTCAAGTTTAGGTCTGTTGAGAAATGGAAGCCACATCTGTTTACCCCATCACACTTGGATTTTACACCTGAAGAAGGCCGAAGAATGGATCGGCCGAAACGTTGTGTTTATAAACAAACAACAAGAAGAAGTTCTATCGTCAGAAGAACCATTTGAAGTTTATGTTTATTACAAGAAAAATTAAATTATTTAAAAAAAAAAAAATTACTACAAGCTTGTGATACTGACCATTACTACTGTAATAAGTTCAATCCTCAGTGGGCGCCCCACAACTGTAGCCTTGTGTCAAACTAAGCTGTATATACATTGTAAATACTGAAGCAGATATTAGAAACTGTCAACCAAAACTGACAACATAGGTTTCTTCAGTTTTTAAGTTGGTCCATCTGTCTTTCTGTTTGAGTGGCTATGTATGTATCATTCCACACCAATTGAGTAGAGGGCTGAAAATTCAAACATTTACTCCTTATTATGTCCTGAAAAAACTTATTTTGTTTTTTTAACACCCCCCCCCCCCCAATAGGTTTTTAGAGGGGGGTTCAATTTGCAATCTTTAATTATGTCCATTAGTTTGTATTCAGGCTTGTTTTTTGAAAAAAACTTTTTTAGTGATCACCGCCCCACAGAAGTCAAGAGAAAGAACCTATTCATTGATCCCCTCTTTTTTCCAATTTATTAATTGATCACCCCCATTACAGCATGCTGCCAAAAGACGTTGGTCATGTGATGGTTTCTATTGAGTGACTTACCAGACAGGTTTACTTTTTTTTAAAGCTGAATTTAGTAAATATCAAGTAGTTTCACACTCTTACTGTAACAGAACCCAGATCAATTGACAATGTTGAAATACAATTTTCTCTGAACTGTGACACTCTCTACAGTAGTAATTTGAAACCTGAAAAAAAACCCATTTAGATAACAATATAAAAAATGACTTGTATTTCAAAAAATATGTTTGCAGGTCATTGATTTGTAATTAGTAAACAAGGACGTGCAATTGATTTTGTAATCTATTCCAGGCTTTATTTATGTAAAGTGCAGAACAACATTATTTTTTTATACAAAATTTAAAAATATATATGTACATATACAGTACTTGTTATAAGTATTTGAGAAAACAGACATTTTGCTTCTAATCGCTTGGTTTTAATTCAGAATGCTAAATTTCTCAAAAAAATTTTTTTAAGAATTAAATTGTTAAATGAAAGGAAAGCAAGTTTTCTTTTTCTATCCTTCTAAAGTCTTGTTCAGAATCGATCAAGGAGATTGAAAAAGTGAACTCACATTGCTACATGGAAGAGTTACCAAACTAGTAAGTTAATTTGGATCCACCCCTGCACAGAAAATGATTTTTATGTACAGTTTTAAAAAAATACCAAATGATTCAATGATATGAATTTTATTTTTAAAATATTAGTATATTGCAAGCAACTAGGCACACAGAGTTTGTATATTTTTTTCCATATCATTTTTCGCCCATTGCAGTGTCAAGTTTGAAATTGTTTCGATCAGCAGTTCTTGAGAGATCTAATAAAAATAAATAAAAAACTACAGATTATAGATCTTT
>VCCN01005630.1:2087765-2098146 GCA_006491835.1 Architeuthis dux | reverse complement strand
TATATATAATTAAGTTTGCCGGTAAGACTTAGATATAAAGGCTGATGATGAGATATCTATGTAATTTTATATCATTCAAATCTACAACCCCAAACTATTTAATATCACATGTCAAACAAGGTTTTCTAACTGTAATATTAATTGAAAATAAAAGTAAAGTTATTGCAAATTCATAACCCCCAACCCCCGCTTTTGGACATGTAGTTATGGGAGAGTGTTTTTCCCAAGTTATCACACCTACTTTCTCTTCAGCCAATCATACCCGTGATAAGCCATTTTGTCAAGTTATCTGATGAGGGTCACCTGCAGGAAAAAGTGGTTTCAAGCCGTGCAAAGTGAATGTAAACAGCCTCTACTAGAATTTGAATTGTTCTCCGATTTTGATTTTGGTTTTCCGTGCTATTAAACGTTATATCATTCTGTACCTCCCAATAATCACTGATTATTTAATTTTAATGCCCCAAAAAATCAGATTTCAAGGGAGGTAACTCCAAAGAATTTTTTCAAAGTTATTTCCCATCTTTACGTCTTCTGGCGAGATTATGGCATAAATTCAGGGGGTTTCAACCCCGGGGCAGTACATTCCCATTACACTAAAAGGGAAAGGCTGTGGGTGGCTCTGGTGCCTTTGAGGCACTCGTCAATTTTTGCTTCTACACGCACATTAAAACGACTTTGTGTCACAATTTTTGCCAGCGTGCCAAATTTGGGGAGGCCAATAATTACAATTTATTAAATATTCTATTTAATATTAGCTATTTTTATGATTGATATTAGCTGAAACCCAGCTAGTATGTATATGTACAGGGTGGGTGATAATTAACTCCCTACTAGAAATTATATGTAACTTTTGTAAATATATCTCTATTTTCGTTAAACAGGTTTTAAGGAGGTGTACCGCACCAGACCTCAAACTCTGGATCAACTGGAGAAGCATTGGAATTGGAAATAATTTTTTCTCAAAACCTTTTACTATAAAACATTCCCCATGGTCCATGCATGCCAAATTTGGTTGAGCTGCACCAATGTTTAAAGGGGAACACAGTAGCAAACATCCAGTTGTTGTATATAAGAAAGTGTGTATTTGTAATCTAATTTAAACTAAGAGTTGGTTTAATTGTGTTTAATAGCTTAGCCAAAGATTTCACGCCAGTTGTGCATTTTGTGATAAAAGCATGAAATTTGGTACACTTATAGCCAAAGGCATTAAAAAAAGATTTGGCTATTGAGCCATAGTGAATTTTCAATTTGTCGCACATGGCAGCCATTTCAAAATGGCTGCCAGCAACAACTGTTTTCAGATAGATTTTCTTATCAGTGATAGATATGATATTGAGGACATAATTAGTTGAAATTTTTACCATACATTGTTCTTGGGAACATTTGAATCATACATGAAAGTCATTGAATATTCAAGATGGTGCCCATGGCTTTCATGGTATGAAAATTGTAATTGCAATAAAGGTGCGTAGTGTAGTCTGATATGGATGATCTCATTGTCAAATCATACATTTGCCAAGAAGCAGCTTTTTTGCACTTGTACTGCCTAACACAACCCTTCTTACATTTGCAGGAGACAAGTTCATAGCTGGACTGGCTTGCATCTGGTAGGCATGTCCAGAAGGGTACTTAGTATCCCTCAGGTGTCTTTGAACAGCCCCATCTACACAGTGAATGTAGTTCTGGTGTCAACATTAGCATCTGACTTCACACGTGATCTCCTTGGCCAAGGGTCTATCCTTCTTACCACAGGGAAAAACAGGTATGGTTCTGTCAAACACAAGCTAAAAAAACTAATGACTTAGAAAATCTGCCAGCCTTTATGCCTGGTTTAAATGCACATATGCTAACAGTTCATTTGCAGAGCATTTGATCCAGTTCAATGAACTTGGCCAGCTCCCTTCAACATTCCCACTTGAAAGACTGGATTAGGACCAAAGCATTGAAGCAGCCATGGTTGAGAACAAAGCTCCATACCATCATAAATGCAGGCTGAAGTACAATGGAACTCAGCTACAAAGAGCACAAAAGCAAGCATTGGAAACGGGGTGAATGTCCACAGACCAGTGCACATGGTCCCACTCATCGAGTTAGAACTTCTAAAGACAGCCTGATGGCCTTCAAGATGCTGCAAGATTACAATTGGACAAACAGGTGTGCACTAGTGCAACTCTACTTCAAGACCCAGAACTACTACAGCAAAAGTGCGGGGGACATGGTACCCCTTGAAGCAAAGTATCAGGCAAGATGCCTAGTAAGTCTCTATAATCGTGATAGAAAGACCAACCTAGAAGCTATTGATGATAATGATCAGGGACAGGCAGCATCAGCCTCTGGTGTCATGTTTGCTGAGCTGATCCTTTACATAGAAGAGACCAGGCAAAATGAGGACACTGCATCAGTTTTCAAGCTATCTGAACTCTACAAGTCACGAATGGAACAGCTAGGACTAGAGGTTGATAAATGAGTACACCGAGTACACAGCTTAAGGAGAGGCTTCTTGCCGAGTTCCCTGATATGTGTGCATATGACAAGGGAAGAGACATCATTATGGCCTTTGAAGAAGACATTGGCACTGCTCTTGGCAAATCCTTTGAACAGAACAGCAACAAAGATTGTTCGCTGTCACATATTGGATGAGGCCAAACCATTTAATGGTTTACCCGAAAGGAACTGGTCTTTCCTTTCGGGTACCTAGAAGAGTCTGTACCACAGCTGTTGCTTACCCTAGTGAACATGGTTGTATAGCGATCCAGCATCAAAGACCAGATGGCAGAAGCAACATCTCCTGCAGAACTTGCAATTGCTCAGATCCTAAAATACAAGCAGACACAAAAACTTTTGTCAGACACAGTAGTTCACAGGAGACACCAGTTGCTTTATATATAGGACAGGTGCTGCATGCCCACACATGTAAAAAGGAACTTGTAGAGAGAATTGCACACCTGGGCTTGAGCATAACCTATGATCATGTTCTTCAGCTCTCAACTCAACTGCAAGCAGTTTCAAAGAAAGCAAGTGGTATGCCCTCCACAGTTGCACTCAAGTGTTTACCACAGTTCAACAACAGCTAGGGATTCTTTCCATGGAACAGCAATCTCTCTGTTCCATCCCTCCTTTGTTAGTGAAGGGGCTGACTGAAACCATGTATCCAATTGGCCTGAGGAAGGATGTTCCAAGACCATTGACCGCTTTCCAGAATACTACACAGAGCTCCCAACCTCCATTGCAAGCAATATCAAAGTGTCCCAAAAACCAAGGTAAAATCACTCACTAGAGATGGCTTCAACTGGCATACCAAGGAAGAGTACCAGCGGTTGAGTAATGCAAGGGAGGTCATTAAAAACAAAACCACTGCAGATAATGCACTGAATACCTTTTGGGCTGCCTTCCATGTTAGCCGACATCCACTAGGAACTTGTGTGACATGTTCCACTGCTCTCCTTCCACTGTTTGAGGAATGTCCTCACACTACGGCCTTTGGTCGCATTTGACCAACCATTGTATGCCCTGGCAAAACAAATCCAGTTTAAGTGGCCAGAGAAATATGCTGAAGACCAGCTGGTGGTTATTTTTGGTGGGCTGCATATTGAGATGGCTGTGCTGAAGATGCTGGGGAACTGGTTTCAGGGAAGTGGTTGGGTCAAAGCACTAGTGCAGCCAGGGACAGCCGACTCCTTCCTCAAAGCAGCCTATGTATCTTGCACCAGGAGAGCCCATGAAATCACAGCAGCAGTCCTGAATTTTCTGCAGCACCAGGCTTATGACAAATATTGTCAACCACAAACAGATGAAGTTCCTTTCGAGTTTGATGCTCGGTGCAGCCAGTGAGAAGAAAACATCCTGCAGTTTCAGTACTGGTCTATTGTACTTGAGCTGCTCATTGCGTAGAGGCATCTTCATGTACCTTGATGCCCTAATGAAACTAGCCACATGGCTGAACTCCCAAGGAAACACCGTAGCAATGCCTGCATCAAAGGAGATGGTGGTGCTGTGGGCCTCACTGACAACCCTGTTGCACTGAGATAAATTGGGAAGATCAGATGACACACGTCACCATGACCAAACACGTGTCCAGGTGTCATTCATCAAGGATGTCCGCTCTCTGGTCAGTGCAATGGCAAACCTTGGAAACCCCTTTGAAGAGGAAAGCAAAGACCTGATTGCACTCATCTCTAAAGAAATTGCTGGTCCTTCAGCAGTTGAAACAGTCAGCGAGGTGAAGCAGACAGGAGAGCATCAATTTGAAGCTTTCATTAGAGAGTGCCTTGTTGAAAGAACAAAGCCAGTGGATGATGCCATACCAAGAAATAAGCTGATGGTGTTTGGTACTCCAACCATGAGGAGAGTATCAAAGAATAAACAGCAATTGATCTCTCTCAAACAAGACTGCAACTCTTTTCAAGATTGTACATTATTTGCCAGACCAGAGATGGAAACTTTCAGGAGTTCTTTTGACACAAGAACCAGTCATATTCCTCAGTGCTGTCTGATGGGGGAGGTCTCCACCTGAGTCTGAAGAGTGATCTTCTTTCATGCCTGGAACAGGTTCATAGTGCATACTCTGACAATCCAAATTGCATTATTATAGATGGGGCAACCATCATCCAGATGCTGAAACCAACTTCTGTGAAGACCTTCAATGAGTACGCCCATGAGATCTTCATTCCATATTTGACCAGAAAACTTGGAAGTGTGTCATGGCTTGATCTAGTGTGGGACCTCTACTTGTCTGAGTCTTTAAAAGCTGCTACAGGAGCAAAGTGTGGAAAATGGGTGCAGAGATGTGTGGTAGGTGCTTCAACCATTTACAGGAACTGGTAAAACCTTCTCAGAGTTGACAGCAGTAAGACTTGTTCACTTTACTCTCAGATGGTTTGTTGTCACAGATGATGTGGAAGCCACCACTTCCTGATCTTATGCACATGGAAGCCAATAGTCACATGTTATTACATCTGTCCATGCAGCAATAAATGGTTGATACTGTTGTTGTGGTGCTGGCAGTGGTTCAGGGTCTACAGCCAGAAGATGAGCTTTGGTTGGCATTTGGAATTGGAAAGAGTTTTCAATACCTAGCAGCCCATGAAATTGCTGCAGGGCTAGGCCATGAGAAGGCACGTGCACTTCCACTGTTCCTTGTATTGACGGGCTGTGACACTGTATCAAGCTTTGTTGGCCATGGAACAAGATTATCCAGAGCTTACAACATACCCTGTTGAAACCATCGTTCAACCCCAAATGACATAACACAGGAGGTAATTGCCATGATTGTGAGGTTTATTATCCTGCTCTATGACCGAACCAGCACATGCACAGAAATAGATAAGGCAAGGATGAAGATTTGTGAAGAGGCACAATGTGCAGTCAATCCCACCAACAAGGGCTGCCCTAGAGAAGCATGTTAAGAGAGAAGTGTACCAAGGAGGTCATGCGTGGTGTGAGATGCTAGTGTTCACACCAGAACTACCTTCACCATGTAGATGGGGCGGGTCAAAGACAACCCTTTTGGACATGCCTACCAGATGCAGGCCAGTCCAGCTATGAACTTGTCTCCTGCAAATGTAAGAAGGGTTGTGTTAAGCAGTGCAAGTACAACATAGCTTTCCTTATACCGCACAGCCCTCTGTTACTGTGAAGGGAGTGTTGAATAGACTTTCCCCACAATAAACCCTAAGGAGGCTTCTGGGCAATTTTAAAGTTCCAAGTTCGAGTTCTGCATCATAAAAAATGTATCATTTGACACCAAGATCATACACAGACTACTTTACACAACTTTATTGGAATTACAATTTTCATAACAGCCACGACCGCCATCTTGAATTTTCGATAACTTTCATGTAGGATTCAAATGGCAATTCCCGAGAACAATGTATGGTAAAAAACTAATTATATCCTCAATATCATATATCCATCACTGATAAGAAAATTTATCTGAAAACAGTTGTTGCTGGCAGCCATTTTGAAATGGCTGCCATGGGCGACATATTGAAAATTCATGATGGCTCAATATCCAAATATTTTTTGAATGCATTTGGCTATAAGTGTACCAAATTTCATGCTTTTATCACAAAATGCACAATTATTTATCTAAGCGGCCCACTATAAAGAACAAGAAATTCTCAGTCCTTACAAAAAGGATTATTTTCATCCAAACTGTACACTTACCCAAATCTGACATCTACAATCAAGTTTCGATCGGTAGATCTCTTATCTTCTGATTTCCTTTGCTTCTCGTTTGCAAAATCCAGACGAACCGGCAAAAAACAGAAACTGTAAGACATTAACACAATTTCCTGACTCATATTTTTTCTGTTAAATGATGAGCAGAGTCTAAAACTAATTTAACCAAGACGCACACAGACAGGGGCCTAGCTGAGGATGGGGTGCGGGGGTGATTTAAAATCACACCCAGGCCCCCAATGGGGGGAGGGGGGTAAACGTTTTATGAATAGTAGTTCTCCTGCATTTCTATTAAGATTATACAATAACAAATCTCCAGCCACGCCCCCGCCCACATACATCCAACTGGTCCTGTGGTAAATGAGTTGTTGTTGTTAGAAGTCATTATTAATAAATTCATTCAAGATGAGAATATTAGTCTGAACATCTTGCAGATTGGAGTTTGTTTCTCTGTTCGGGTGACCCCCACTCACTACTGTAGCCGTGTGTCAAACAAAGCTATGGTTAAGAAATATCTACAAGTTTAATTTGGCCACTTGCCGTAGAGCAATGGTTACCAAGATGGTTTGGGAGTTTGGTCCTCTCTGGGTGTCTCTTATTTGTGGCCTTGTGTAAATCTAAAAATGCAATTTTTGTTATCTAACAACAGTATTTTCTTCCAGAGGTTTCACGGAATCAGTGAACCAAGTTAAAAATCTGGCTGAGGCTGTTCATTTTACACTAATGCCCTGGGAAAGAGGCATGAATCCACTTCTCTCTGTGCTCAGTCCCATTGACATATCTTGACAAAATGTCTCGTCATGATCGCTGACAGAGAAGAAAGCACTTGGGTAAACCACTCTCCCATAACTACTTTCCTGCCCAGGTAGTAGCACCAGGGCTGGATTAAGACTACAATCGGGCCTATGCCACCCATAATTTGGGGACCCCACCATATTTAAATATTAGGCATATTAAAGTATAGACCAAAATAATATTTTTATTCACATGCTAAATGTATTAGGTAATTATTTTATTTGTGATTGATCAATGAACTAGTGATAAAGTTCTATATATTGCTGTTTATTTGCGGACCCCCTCAATGTCTTGGGCACTACGCAGAGGCATAGTTTGCGTATTGGCTAATCCGGCCCTGAATAGCACCGAAGGCTGCTATCCCCATTGCCAACATTGACAGATTTTAATCTAAACGTTACAGAGAGATTAACTGTCTTAATCGATAGGGCCATGAATCATAGTATTTGATTTAGGCTCATTCATAGAATAAAGACAGAGCTGAGAGAAAAGCATTGTTAGTCAGGCATGAGAATAGACAATCTCTATGTGATAGTTTGGGTTAGTAGCATTAGTACGAATTTGAACACAAACAGCGCCAGTCGTAATTCGAACTTGGTTCGACGATTTTGTACTGATTACTGTTACGTCATCCTGCACCTCCGACTATGTTGCACACTGATTGCTGTACAGTGAGGGCTAGCAAACTAGTTCTGAACACCATTCGCTAGTGTAGGGAGTTTGATCCACACTTGGTGGCTCAGTGCCAGACAAAGTCAAGCTTAAGAAGTATGCAGAAATTGCATATAAGAAATCCCTCGAAAACTAAGGGGGATGCAGACCAATACGCCAAGAATAAAGTTGCTGACAAATGGAAGAGACCATCCCCAGTTTGGTGTAACACAGTCTTTCTATCTCCTCTCCCCCACACCCATTTGATCTTGTACCATACTAAGATGGATTGCAGAGATTTTTAGATATTGCACACTTTTCTAAAGTCTGCGTCGCTATCCAAAATGGTGTAAAGTGAAGAAGCCATTACCATTAATTTATATGGGAAAATGTTACAAAAATTACATGGATACACATTTCGTTTTATATATACAATGGATTTCAGTCATTAGGACCAGCCGCACAATAAGACTAACAGTGGATTCCACTTAATAGGACCAACGGTTATTAGGAGCAGCCACACAATAGGACCAATCTTGTAAGAACTGATTCAAACGCATGTAGTCATCGCTATTTTGCTTCTTTTATTAGGACCAATACACTGTTTATTTGGACCAAGCAGCGTTGCTTCCATATTAACATTTTTTAAAAATAAAATCTGATAAAATGAATAAAAATATATTTATTAGTTCTCAAAACAACTATCTTTCAAATATTTTTCAAGAGATTTAAAATGTTAAAAAGAAAGAAAAGTAGAAAAGAAAAGGGACAATTTTATGTAAGTTGTTCCCCTTGAATTAAAAAAACTTGTGTGCTTTGTGTATAAAAAAAAATTACGTTGTTTGGTTAATCGGACCAGCTGGTTAATAGGACCAATGATTTTGGAACCAATAACGGAATCCACTAATCATATATATCTGAAGGTTGAAGTCTCGTGAAACCAACTGTACAGGTTGTAATGAACCAATAAATATTCTTCTACAATATCCGCTCTACTAACGTATTGAGCCTCCTTCGGTTGGAAACAGAGGTCTATTAAAAGATTTATGCAGAAAAACTGACGCATAATAGTAAATGAGTACTATGAGTACTCATTTCCAATTATGCGTCAGTTTTTCTGCATAATTCTTTTAATTAGACCTGTTTCCAACTGTATATATTATATATATATATAGTCTGCGGATCGGGCGTGTTTTAAACTCTTCCCCTTTCTGATAGCGTCTACTATTCTCTTGTTTTCCTTTCTTTTTTCTCTTCTCGTTCGTTTATTTATTTGTTTGTTAAGGTCTGCTTTTTTGTTTTCGTCTTCTTGAGTTTTTATCGTCATATTTCTCCTGTTTGATTAGTTTTAATGTTCGTTTAGAGTATTTCCCTGTGTTATTGTTTACGTTTGTATTGCCTACCATCTCTGCTGCTTCCTTAATTATATTTGCCAGATTATTACTCTTTTTCTCTATGTCACTTTCTGTATTCCACAAGGCCTAGAATCTGTTCTCTATCACTACTCAGATGTTACTAATGTTCTCTATCTCTATCTTATTGGGGCATCTCTTAAGGATCATTTTATTCCTTTCACTTTTAAAGTTAAATTTAGTTCTGCATGCTACCATTCTATGGTCGCTGCCTATGTCTACTTTGTTTATAATGGTAACGTCTTTAATGTTCTTGATCTTGTCTGTTATTATGAAATCGATTTTGTTTTTAGTTGTGTCACTTGGGCTTTTCCAGGTCCACTTCCGACCTTCCTGTTTTTGAAACAATGTATTAGTTATCTTTAAACCGTATCTCTCTGCGAAATTTACTAGCATGTCACCTCATTTCTCGGTCCTATTCCATAGTTTCCTACACTGGATTCTGCAATCTTTCCTTTACCTACCTTAGCATTAGAGTCTCCCATTAGTAGAGTGTGGTTAGTTTTCTGGTGATCCATTATCTTACTGATGTTGTCATAAAAACTTTCTATTTCTTGCCCAGAGCTTGTCAAAGTTGATGCATAGACCGAGATTACCTTTAGTGTGTATCTTTTGCTAAATCTAACTACTATCCATGCTATTCTGTCTGATATACTGTCAAGCAGCAGATGCTTGCACTAAAGGATAAGAACGGCAAACTTATCAAAAACAGAGACCAGTTGAAGAATACTACGAAAATGTGTACGCTTCAAAAATAAACATACCACAAACTAAACCTATAGATACTAGCGATATCCCACACATAACAGTAGAAGAAGTAGTATCTGCACTACGAAATATGAAACTAGGTAAAGCCCCAGGCGAGGATGGCATAACGATAGATCTTCTAGAAGATCCAGGAGAAATCTTGCACAAAGGACTAACACAGCTATTCACGCAATGTATAAGAGAAAGAAAAGTCCCTAAGAACTTCTGTCTAGGAATAGTAATCCTTTTCCACAAGAAAGGAGATAAGCACGACCTCGGCAAATACCACCCGATTACACTACTACCTAACATATATAAACTATTCACAAAAATACTCACAAACAGAATAACAGGCACCCTAGACAAAAATCAACCACGCGAGCAGGCTGGCTTCAGAAGTGGCTACCCAACAATAGATCACCTACACGCAATAAATCAACTAATCGAGATATCCTTAGAATATAACAAACCACTCTGTTTGGCCTTCGTAGATTATGAGAAAGCATTTGACTTAGTAGAACACACAGTCTTCAACTCAATGCGTGAACAAAGCTTAAACGAAAATTACATACAAATTATCCAAAACATATACAAAA
>VCCN01005630.1:2059554-2070493 GCA_006491835.1 Architeuthis dux | reverse complement strand
TACCTCTCACTGCAACCCATTCAATATGTATATCGAGCTTCAGTCGATGGACCCCCTAGTCATAATACCAGTGCAGTGGATGCAGTGCAATAGCTGCATAGTTTGTGTTTTGTTTGTTTTTCTTCTTAATTAAATGTCCGTCTTGTATATCATCAGCATGTACGGTCGGTCGTTCACGGGATTATGAATAAATGAAAATCACATTAGTGCTTAGAAGTGAAATTTGAGAAGTTAACCAAATTCTCTATTTTTTTAATCTAAAATTTGTTGTAACAAGCTTCGCCACTTGATTTGTATGTTGTGCATTGAAAATCAAGTAGAATGGGAGTGTCACTGGTTAGGAATGTGGCATTACTGACAGAATAAGGCTATTATAAGTATCATTTAAATGCAATGCTGATGCTTTTACTAGTGATGTACCGGAATATCAATCCGGTCGGATATCCGGCGCCGGATTTTAAAAAAATCGGATATCCGGCGCCGGATTCACCAAAAATCGGATATCCGAATCCGTCGGATTCCAAAGTAAAAAACATTAAAATTCACGTCGGTTAAAAAATATTGGGTGGCTAAAATTTGAAACTGGTGGCAGTGATCATTTTTTGTGAATCCGGCGCCGGATATCCGAACGGATTGATAATCTGGGACATCACTAGCTTTTACTATAGAAAGCCACTGAGGTTTTCAGTCGTAAGGTATATTAGCTATTATATGTATAATGTAAATGCATTGGTAATGACTTTACTATAGAAATGCATTGGAATCAGGAAGAAAGATTGTCAGTGGTCAGGAATTAAATCAAGCATCGCTGACAGAATAGGGCTATTATATGTATATGAATTAATGGCTTGGCTTCGCGAACGAAGATTTTTGTGGTGGGTAATCCACAGCAGTAGGGCCTGTGTGCGGAATAAGCCTCCAGCCTGAGCAGTAAAGTTTTAAGGTGAAGTGCGACTTGCCCAGGGCCGACCTCACCCTTTAAACCAAGCATGGGCAACCTTTTTCGAGCAGCGGGCCGCGTAAGATATTGCTAATCATAAACCGGGCCACAAATTCACCGTCAGAATAATTTTTAGAATGTTAGGAACCTTTTTTGCTAACAACATAGCTTGCATGCACCATTTCTCTGAGCTCTGTTTGCCTTTTAGAAAAAAGCGTATTTAGGCTACCGATCTGTTTCTTTAGTGTTTCAATTTTAAGCTTTCTGACATCTCCTTTAAATGTATCAAACCCGGAATGTTTAGTTGTGTAATGAGGCTTAACGTTAAATTCTTTAAATGCGGAGTGGGATTCAGAACATATTAGACACCTTGGTCTGTTTTTTTACTTCAACAACGAAGTAATGATTTGTCCAATTATCCTGGAATTTTCTCATTTCTTCAAAAAAGGTTCACTTTTTCTTAGATAAAGTTTTAATAAAACGTTATTTTCCTCACGGAATTAAGCATGCCATTCAGAGAGTCAAAAGGGCCGCACGCGGCATGCGGGCCGCAGTTTGCCCATGACTGCAAACCAAGGGTTTGTATCTTATGGACCACCGGAGTGGCGCGAATAGGAGTCCATAGGTTTGACAGGAATTTCCTTCTGGTAGATGCCAGAGCTAGCTATGGGAGTTGGCCGCCCCTTTGTAGAAATATTCCGACAGTAAGTCTGAACTGTGGCTAGACCACAGGACGTGAACAGTCCGTAGTTGGTAGATGCCCGAGCTGGCTATAGGGTTATATCGTCCCTTTGAAGGAGAATCAGGACAGTACGGCTGTCTGCAACTTTAAGCACACATCCTAGACACTAACAGGAGCAGATATGCGCTGACTATGGAGGTCAGCCAGCCCCTCAGAGGAGGGGCCCGACAGTATTGCAGCCTGAGCATATTCGAGCCCAGGTCCAAATCATACCCCTAAACAAAAACAAAGATGAACCGTGTCTACTTATTAAATATTTAATATTGCATTGGAAATCAGGGAGAAAGGAATTGTCAGTGGTTAAGAATTAATGCAAGCCTTTGCAGGTAAGATGACATGAGGAACATGGTTTGCTCAAATGCTTATTCGCCCAATCTCTTCTCCGTCAACCATTGTGGCATGTCAGTGACGGGATATTTTAAAGATATCTAGCGATGGGACAGAGCACAGAAATGTATATTAATACCTTTCTTGGGTGTATTAGCATGACGTGAACAGAAGCAGCCGCAATTCAAACGATTCCGTTTTCCGTGCCAATAACCGTTACGCCACATCTACGATTTGCACAGCCTCAAATTTCGAATATTGCCATCGCAAAAGCTTGATTCAACAAAGCCCATCTTCCGTTTTGTTAGAAAAGCTGCGATGAAGCTCGTCACCAAGCACTTAGGTTAAACTTCACTCAGATCAAGTGGCATCAGTTTTTTTTATTTGTTAAATTTTGGACCTCCAAACTACACTTGAGGGTAGAGTTCAGTAGTAGGTTTGGGTTTCAAATCAGTCTCATAGCAACATTGCCAAGACGAAGGGGGTAAAACTGACTTTGCACCATGACAATGGTTTAATATTCACACTGGTATCCTTATTTTTATAAAACACAACGTTTTGTCTGGTTAGTTCTCCAGTCTTGATCAGGAAAATATCTCGTACGGTAGTCTTAAATACTAATTTAAAATGCGTCACAAATACAGAGGAAGTCGCTTATTATAATCACGGATAAAGTTATCTATATCAGTCGACCCTAAACTGAAATGTCGATTTATTTTTACATCATATAGAAAACATTTCTCCGGGTTTTAAAATTGTTTTTAATTAGATAAAGATATTAGATAAATCATTATTCTAAATTTTTATGATTACTTTTTACCTTCATCTTAATTTTTATCGCAAATTTTGCTCAGACTGATTACCCTCCGAC
This sequence comes from Architeuthis dux, assembly GCA_006491835.1. NCBI lineage: Eukaryota > Metazoa > Mollusca > Cephalopoda > Oegopsida > Architeuthidae > Architeuthis > Architeuthis dux. The sequence continues at coordinate 2,067,613 of VCCN01005630.1, read as the reverse complement.
AGTGAGCAAATAGCGTTGATCGGAAAATAAAGAATAAATCGCGGATGAGACTCGAACCCACATCCCCTAGCCAGGGGAAGCACCGTTTAGTTCGGTCTACTTTGCCAATTAAAATGCGTCACAAATATAGAGGAAGTCGCTTATTATATTCATGGATAATGTTATCTATATCAGTCGATTCTAAATACTTTATTTAAAGAAAGATCACACTAAGCGGCTTCTCTCTCATATATAAAAGTGTGTGTATGTGAGTGAGAGAGAGTTATCAGCCGGTTATTCTTATCTAAAAGACCCCTGTCCCAAAGTGATCCCAATAAGCAGCTTCCTGTATTGGGTTTTTAAAGTCTATCTTCACCCCCCCACCCCCTTTAAACATATGGTGTTTGCATTCACGACAAGCCGGGAAGTTGAGTCTGTACGGACTATCAAGAAATAAAAGAAAAAATGTCTCCCGTTATGAAAAAAAGCGTAGAATAATCTAAACGAAACGTTCTGCTGAAAACAAAGCACAAAAATGAGGATACCATTATGGCTGTTTACTAAGCTTATCTTAGTCTGGTACAAGACTACAGTAGTGGGGCACCCAGTCAAGATGGAACCCGTTACACTAACAGATTGGTCTGCAAGACGAGCTTGCTAATCATCACGCTATGGTAGGCACCCTAGCTTAGGTTAGTCTGGATCAAGGACGCAATAGCGGAGCACTCAGTGAAGATGGAACTCCCTAAACTAGCAATTTGGTCCGGGAAACGAGCTTGCTAACCATATTATTAAAATATCAGTTGTTTTTTTGTTGCTTTAGTCAAATTATCAGAAGACTAGCTAGCACATAAAACCCACGACCCAATTTCCCTTGCTACACATCAATAAATACAGTATTTGACGGATTGTAAGACTCCCCTTTTGAAAAGAAATGGCTCAAAAAGGTAAACGTAGCCTTTGTTGTTCAGTCCCATATTGGCCAGAACTTGAAGTAGTAACAAACTAGGTGATACATTAGAGCAGATGTTCTCAACCAGGGGGAAAATTCCAGGGTTTCAGGGGGGAAATCAGATTGGCAGACTTTTGGGATATTTCAATATTATATATATGCATTTTATTTGGTTTGGTTTGTTGGGTTTAGCGGCGTGTCAACCCTTTTGTAGGTTATTTAATGCCGGAAATGGTTTTTGTTGGGATATTATTAAGTAGTTGTACTGTTTAGGCATTTTATTTGGAATGGACCTTTTGAATCAGACAATCTTGGAGTGGTGGTGGTGGCGGGGGGAGATTGACATTCTGAAATATGGTGAAAAGAGTGCCATGGGCAAAAATGTTGAGAACCACTGAATTAGACGAATTCAGGGAAATACGATTTTTTTATATATACCTTGCTGAAATAAGGGAATCATATATATATATATATAAAAATAAATAAGACCCCCTTATTTCAGCAGGGAATATTTAAAAAAACAAACAAAAAAACGTATTTCTCTGGGTCATATGCCATCAAATACGGTGAGTTTTGTCTAATTTCTTTAGATAGGGATGTCCTAGTCCCCTGTCATACATAGACGGCGGAATGAGGACATTCTACTCTCACACTTTGAAGGGGGCCCCCGTCCCATCATTCCAACCCCCTCACTTACGACTCCAACCTGAAGAAGGCCGTAGGGTAGAACGGCCGAAACGTTGTGCTAAAAAAACCAAGATGAGAACAACAGTCCGAAAATATCTAAGTACACGGTAAGTTGTATGTTCGAAAAGGGATTTTAATGAACGGTTTCAAATCCCTTGTTTCAGGCATTAAACTGTTGGTTCTATGGTTCCCAATTGAGTGATTTAACCTTTGAAGAATCACCTTCGAGAGAGGAAGCGCTCATTGCTGTTAATGTTTGTTCGGCGTTTTTTCCCTTGACTGTTCCTGTGAATATCTTTAACACCAGGAGTCAGGGAGCGAACGTCACGCAATGGTGGCGAATTCCCAACACTTTCGTTTTTTTACCTGTACGTTAAAATATTTGGGGGTCTTATGTTTACATACACCTCTCGGTTTCGACATATGTTACAAGAAACTTAATAAATTAGCAGAAACGAGAAATAAGAGAAAGTGTTGTATGGACTGGAACGGAGCCGGTGAGTGAGAGAGAGTACGGAATTACTTTTACAGAAGGGAATGGACATTTGATACCAGACACAGACAGAGACAGAGACACAGACACAGACAGAGACACACACACACAGACACACACACAGACACACACACACAGTCATGTGTCTACCCTCTCCGTCTTTCCTTTCCCATCTTTCTTCTTTATATTAGGTTGTTACACATGAAATGTCGATTTATTTTTACATCATATAGAAAACATTTCTCCGGTTTTTTGTTTAATTAGATAAAGATATTATTAGATAAATCATTATTCTAAATTTGTATGACTACTTATTACATTCATTTTAAATTTTGTTAGTTGCTTTTTATCGCAACTTTTGCGCAGACTGATTATCCTCCGGCAGTGAGCAAATAGCGTTGATCGGAAAATAAAGAATAAATCTCGGATGTGACTCGAACCCACATCCTCTAGCCAGGGGAAGCACCGTTTAGTTCGGTCTACTTTGCCAATTAAGTTACCGAAACTTAACTATGAGCAGAAGCTCGAAATAACACCCCCTTAAACTTATCCTTCTTTCCGTTACAGAATTTAATACATTTCTCCGGGTTTTTTTTATTAGATGAAGTATTATAAATCATTATTATTTTAAGTTTTCATGACGACTTTCTACCTTCATCTTAATTTGTATTAGTTGTTTTAATACTAAACGTGAAAGATTTACCAGTGTAACATTTTTTGCAGATTCAGTGTAGAGAATGTCACAGAAAATGTAAATGTAAAAATTCGTTACTATCGGAGGTTTTTGAGCCCTTAACAGCAATGGTGTCTACCGAAGAAGTTAGACTGATTTTAGACAGATTTCAAAGTAGGACATGAGCTGATATCGAATTTGGAGTGAACACTACTACAGTGCGATTTTTTTCAGCATTGGTTCAATAGGTTTAGGTCTGGAAATATGGATACCGATAATAAACCTTGGGGGAGATCCAAACCTGTTCTTAATGATGAAGAATTAACAGCAGAAATGGCCAATGACCCACGAACAACGGATCGAGTAATTTCTGGAGACTTTAAGACTTCAACACCATCTCATCTCAAGGGGAAATGGGAAAAGGTTCTGAAGATAACGTTAAATATCGAAATTGTGAAATTCATGACATTTGTTGGTCAATCAAATATTGGTTACATCTGATCATGTTTTTCAGAGTACATTCACCATTTATGCTTTCAATTTGTCTGATGGATAAGGGTCATATCAATATATTCCATCTTAACCATTTGAGATCGGGATATTTTTGTGCGATTTATCGGAGAAAAGGGTGGTCAGAAAATTCGGTCTTTTTTAAATAAGACCGAACTTTCTGAGACCAAATCTTCTAAGACTGAGTTTTCTTATTTTTAAATTACTATTTCTTTTTTACTTTTACCGATTTCGTGTTCTTTGCTCTAGCAGTCGAAGAGTTTATCGACCGAGATTGTAGTGATACAAATAACAATGATAAGATAAAAGAAATCTAGTAATAAAAATAATAATCACCATGATGGTTATTTAGTAATCTTAGTTCAGTCTGGCCACAGTAGTGGGTTACTCACTAAGGATCGAACACACTAGTGGTCTGCAAGATGGTGATCAGAACATTCGATCTTAGACATTTCAGTCTGGAAAGTTCGGTCTATATTAAATAACATAAGACCGAACTTAAAGGACAGATTTTCTCAGACCGGATTTTCTTATTTATAAATTCTTATTTCTAGTAAAACAATATTCTGACGGTCTTTCATTAATTCCTAGCTTTTTAATTTCAATTTCTTTACCATCAATACTTCCTAAATGGTCTTCCATTAATTTCTATCATTTTAATTTCATTTTTTAAAAATAGTACTTCAATGATTTCTTAGACCAAATTTCCTTGACCGAATTTTCCATAGACCCGGAAAAATATCTCGTCAGAAATTCCAGAGTAGTTATTGCTTTCACTGCCTTCATCACCATCTATGAATTTTCTTGAATCACTATGTGATTCACTGCCAGAATAAGAAAACCAAAAAAAAAGAGGTTCTCACGAGCTATCTCGTCAGCCATCCCAAGTGGTTAAGGGATTTGTGACGTTTATTCTTTCTTCCGAGATGTTAAAATGAAATAATCCATTTCCACCCCTCCCAAAAACCTGAACTACCCAAAGAATTGTGTCTCGTCCAAGACATTTGAGGGATCCATTGATTCGTCAACTTGAACAGTGAGTCAATTATTTTGAAATTAAATCTGGATTGCTTAATCAAATTAATAAGTTTATCCAAATATGATGCAACCGTTATTAGCGAATTAAATTTAGAGCCTTACACGGTGTCGTCAAGTTGAGCAAGGATTTATTTTCAAGAGGATTGTCTTCTATTGTGTTAATCTGAAAACACGCCGAGGGTGGTGATAGAAGGGGATTTAGGTATTTAAAAAAAACAAAAACAAAAAAAAGTCTAAAGAAATCATTACGAACAAATATTTCAAATATGTAATTTTGAGAAAACCAGAGTTGAAAAAAGCCAACGACAAGGCAGACTAAATAGCCATCTATAATAATAATTCGGTGCTACTGTAGTGCGCGCTCTACCAGCCAAAACCTAAGCATGCGCGCTCTATCAACCTGAACCTTTCTTCACCTAAGGAGATGAACATGCCCTACTTCTAATCCCTACACTCACACAACAGACTGCCCTACCTTCATACACTCTTTCTAATTATTGTCCCTCGTCATGCATCGTCTAGTCTGGTCTTTACTACACCTTTTCCTGTTAATACAACAGAACTTTCAATCAACCTTTGAACTCGACTTACGTGCATTCATGGGCACCCGTAAGGAGGTACGAGGGGTGCTTTTGCAACCCCCTGGGAAAGTATTACAACTCATTTAATCTACTCTTTTACAATAATAAAATAATATAACTACTTAAAGATATCGCTAAAAATTCCAGAATTTGTAAATTATTTTTTATTACTTCCCAATTTCGAAACTTTGTTTTTGTATAACTTTTGATTCCTTTGGGCTATTAAGAAAAAACAGTTTTCTGCTCCTCAGTTCGGGCTTTTTCAGAAAATGTATTATTGGAGTCCTGCAACCCATGGGAATTTTGACCTGACCATCCTAATAATAGCGCAATTGGAAATAAAGAGTAAGCCTTCACCGAATATATCGTTTTGTGCCCCCTCCCACCGGAAATATCCTTTGGCACCCCCTCTGGGAAAAGTGGCTGCGGACGCCCATGCGTGCATTACTTAATTTTGTGTTGTTTCTTCTTAAAATACATTGTTATAACTTCAGTCTTTATATTCTTTTTACATTTCTCAATGAAACAGTCCTTTAAACGCAACTGAATTCATTTCTTAAGTAGAACATTATATTTGCTAACAAACTGTAGACTGCATGCTACAATAGTGACTTGATGGTAGACCGCATACTGCAGTAGCAAAAGTAATTCTCTAGAATGAGCAAAAAGGTCGAAAGAATTGGCTATCAAAGTGACGATCGAGACGACAGCTTTACTAAAAACAGAATATTGAGGAGTCTTGTTGTTACTTAATCTTCAATGTAAGCCACCAGTTACTACTCAGTCAATGAATAAAAAAAAGATAATCTAGATTGCATTTACCTGTAGGTTTGGAATAAACGTCACAATTATGACAAAGATTTTAAATACAGTTATCCGCGGGAGATATGTAACAAGACTCTCCCCCCCCCAGCGGATTCCTGAAACTGCGAATAGTTCCGAATCCTATATAATACCCATGATAGTTTAAGAAATAAATTAGGCGCTATAAGAGATTAACAATAATAGCTGAGGGTCCACAAAGGTATTACTGGGAGTCTCTGGGCCGACCTTTCAAAAGCCTTGAGTCCGTGTGAAAATTCATTTAAATAAATGGGGGGGGGGGGTCCTTGGTAATGAAAAAGTTGGAAACCACTGATTTAGTGAGATTTGATGAAACCTGCCACGCTTGAGGGGTTAGTATGAAACGAAAATTATTAAAAAGGTAGTGACATAGCTAGAGAATTATGGCCCCTCGGGGCGAGGGGCTTGGCTCCTTGAGGGGCCCTCTTCCAACATTTAGTGAGATTTATTATTGTATAATGTTAGTAGAAATGCAATAGGTGAACTACTGTTCATAAAGCTTTGGGTGCCCCTCCATTGGGGGCGATTTAAAAATTGCACCCCCTCCCTCAGCTACGCCCCTGATAATTAATAATAGAATAATTCTAACAATATACAGTAATACAAGTTACGTGACTGTTAGAAGATTCGTTCTTAGCAACCTCAGCAGCAGACGATTCTTTTCTTATTAAGTTGAGAACGTTCACATTTTCACTTAAAGAAATGCCTTCTCTTTGACATATCCGAATTGCCATCATCACTGCTCTTGCATTTTAGGGCCGTTATTAAGTAAAACTTAGGAATTGGTTATTTCTGGCGTTGACCGCGGGTAACTGAAACAGCTGGAAATGAAACCGCGGATAAGGGAATACCAGTGTAAATTCATAGCAAATAACATTAAATAATTTTTATAAGCGAAACATTTGCGTTGCCCATTGTTTTCGGGGTGGGCACGAATTTATTGGATTTGAATGGAGCATTAAATCACAGACAAGAAATTCACCCGAAATATGTATGTCTCTTACTTCCGATATAATTTATTCTTCCCTCTTTTACATACAACCACACATATGTATCCTTTCGTATACATGTCCATAATCATACACCCACTTATATATGGATACATATATCGTGATTCTAAAAGCTTCTAGGATCAACTCTCGCAGTTGCCCTTGATTTCTATTAAGACGTTTTACCTGATTTAAATTAGGCCCAATAAGAGATTAACAATAATAACCAATAATAGAATAATTCTAACAATTGTATACTGTAATAAAAGGATAAATCCGTTATTAGCGTAGATCTTGGCAACCTCAGCAGCAGACGATTCTTTTCTTTCCTTATTAAGTTGAGAACGTTCACCTTTTCACCTAAAGGAATGCCTTTACGGCTTCTCTTGTCAGCTTCACTACACTTGTGCTTTGGGGGCCATTATTAAATAAAATACGAGAGAGCGAAAGAAAGAGCCCAGTCTTCCCTGCTATTTACCCGTTGCTGAGTATGATTTATCAAAATATATAAAGTCAGACTTGGTGATCTATTCCTACACTGCAAAGATCCATTGCGGAATTTTCGCAGTTCCTCCTAGTAATTAATGATTTCATTTGTGGAGAGTTACACCACCTGACAGTACAATGTATTAACGTAAAGGAAAAATAGAAAGATTACTGACTCACTTTGAGGGAATTTAAAGCTTGTAGCCACGTACAGTTGAATTCTCCGCGCTGTCACACTTCCAGGTCATCAGTTTAATAGCCGGAACTCTCGTTTTCACGAATAGTTTCTTTCGACTGCAATAATCTATGAAGATTATGTAGAACCCATTCATTTTGTTCTTGTAATTGTTAGATTCTTCAGAACCATTCCAGTAAAAAAGAAAAGAAAGCCGGATCACTGGCATCTGTTTAACAAAGCGATATCCGTTTGTATCTTCAAGAATGGTATTCCTCAGAATGATGGCATGCCAGTGTTAAACTTGCGGAAGCAGCAGTTCTCCATCAGATTAAAACGTCAAAGATTGGTTTTGTTTATACAGTTATCCCTTGCCGTTCGCGGTTTCGATAATTCGCGGTTCAGTCTTGAATAATTTAATGGGAATATTTTGGAGTTTTACGGCGTACCGCGGAAAACTGCACCATAGAAAATACGCTGTACTGTAGGAACAAAACGTAAAAAGTTTAGGAAATGAACGCATATATATTTATAATATAGCAACTACCGTGGACCTTTGACAAAAAGGGACCAGTGTCGATAAAAACGTCGGGAACTTGTAATCTATTAAGTGTATCGTAATAATCTCTGTGTTATTATTAAGAAGAAAGATT
>VCCN01005630.1:2047209-2059380 GCA_006491835.1 Architeuthis dux | reverse complement strand
AGCAAAAATTATTCGCAGATTTAGCGTATTCGCCACCTCTGGTACCCCTAACCCCCACCAATGACAAGGGATAACAGTAGTTCATTCACCCTGTTGCGAGCACACCACAGAATGTATCTCTTCATAGGAGAGCAACCAATTGTTAGGTCAGAGCTTTCCAAACTGTTTGCACTGGCGACACTTTTTTAAAATATATACTTTTTTAGCGACACATTGCTCAAGTTTTGTTAGCCAAGCCAAATATATAATGTCATCCCAGCAGTTCAACTGACTCATGAAAAGTATCTTTTAAAAGATATACAAAATTATACTTAATTTCGCGACACTAAAAAGAGAGATTACCGGCGACACACTAAAGTGTCGCGACACACAGTTTGGAAAGCTCTGTGCTTGGTGACACTTCTCAAAAAGAGATTAAAAACGAATTGGCGAAATTAATGCTTTTGGGTGGCCGAGAGTGAATCAAAAGAATTTCCTTTAATTTGGCCAATGTTTGCCAGATTTGTGATTGGATGGCAGAAATTTGGTTAACAGAATTATGTAATATACTAAACAGCATGACTTGACCCCATAAGGCCATGGTAGTGTGTTCAAAAGGACAAGTAGATGTTACACGTGGCTGAAGGATGGCAATGCACATATTATGGTCATGTGATTTAAGTCTATGTCATTATGTTTATTTAACTATGAAAACGTATCAAAAGGACCAGCTAGTCACGGTGGTCAGCAAACAATTAAAAAAAAGGGGTCAGACAGAGTCAGAAGCCAGAGAAAAGAATATTTCACCCAGGCCCTTCTTTCCTGCCTTTCCGAGCGGTGAGAGTGGTCAGACGGTTTGAAATAAGGAAATGCCATCCCAATTTCGACTTCTCATTATCTCTCCACCCAACATTCCGAATAAAGCGTGAACTCACAGCTGCAGAAACCCGAGTTGCTGTCAACAACCTGTTCATTACAATTAATTATGGTCGATTAATTATTATAATGATCCTTCAGTCGCTTGACTGATGCCTTCGTCGGGAAGGACCCGGGGGCAGAAGAAGCTGAAATCCTCCCCCATGCCGATCTATCTGCGACCAGCTCCAAGGGTTCCGGCATGGCCATGTCCATCCAATCCTTCACGTTGTCGGAGCAGCTCTTCCGTTGCTGTCCTCGTCTGCGCTCTGCATGATAGTCTTGCATAGGCTGTCGTGACTGAACCACATCAGCCTCCGTCGCTTCACAGTGGCAAGGAGAGGTTCCTGGGGATCCACAATGCTCTTGACCTTGCCCCTCACGTACTTAATGGTATTGTGCTCTAAGTAGGAGATTCGGAGCAGACATTTTGTTTCGAACACCTGAAGTCATCTTTCTGCTTTGTCAGCAGTGTCTACGAATAGCACCCATACAGTTGGATAGAGAGCGCCAGAGATTTGAAGGGTCCGTACTTTATGGAGAAACCGATGCTGCTATTTCACACACCACCATTAAGTCTGACCATTACGATCCAGAATTTCGGCTGTGCAGCTTCCATCCTTTGACAGGGTCGCTCCCAAGTATTTGAGGCTGGACACCACTTCTATCGGCGTTCATAGTGATGTTGGCACTGGTGTTGTTAAAGCTGTTCACCATAACCTTGGACTTCTGTGATGGCTTCCATGCCGTACGCATATCTCCATAGATCCCTCAAATCTGTCTTGGTACACATTCATTTACTCACTATGCTACAAGCATAAGACGTACATTTTAAAGGGAGTGAGAATTGCTGCTATTACCTTTAGCAGTGGTTGGGATATTAGCATCAGTTTCCATTGTATAATGTATAGCAACCACATTTCAGTTACATTAACCCTTTATGGGCAAGTGACTATATATGATCACCAGAGGACCCATCAGCCACATGCAAATATTGTAGCCACAAAGACAACATAATCCGCACCAATGTGGTCTGCAAGCTTTGAAAAGTACACTTGTGCTTGAACAAAGACAGAAACTGTTTTGAGACATACCACACCCCATTAAATTAACCTGTTTTTGGCCCGAACAATACAATTTTAAAATCAACCCGGAGGTGTTATTGTTTTTGTTAATATCAATATTTTTGTATCTATTCATTATATTGAATGTTATTCTTTAATTCTATGTTTTATTTAATATTCTACTTTGGACTTGTCCCTTTTCGGACGAGGCACCATATATGATCATTTCATCAGAGGGGGTTTTACCCCCATAAACAGAAATTTCAGAAAACGTGCAATTAGGTCTAGTTTAACATACAAAAAGGTTGTTTTGATATCTAAAATATTTTTAGGGTGTGCCATATAAAGGGTTAAGTTTTATTCATTTAATATTATAATTAACTAGTAAGGACCCGTGAAAATAATTCACGGATATATTTGTTTGTGTATTACAATAAACGCCAACTGGACAAGTCCGATTCCCCATGTTTCCTCTCTTCTCTTGTTCAATTTATGATGGCATCTTTAAGAACGCCCCATGTTGAGTTACCAAAGGCGATAGCTTAAAACAGTTTGATATATGAATTCAATTCGTAATTCACAACATCGCCAATAATTACTGAATAGCTCCCACACATGTAATCATCTAACCCGGGGGGCGGTTGACGTCTGCGATTCGACCTGCGAATTTCAGGAACAGTAGGAGAGAGTTGTATCACGTGGCGGAGAATCAGTAGGAACTGACCCTTCAGGTGAAAAAGGAACTTCAGATGTTCGAGGAACCATAGGAACATTAGGAAACACTACCTTAGCTGACATTGGTGGAAGCTTCAGAAGTTGGTCTACATGTCGTCTCGTTACGTTTCTACCCAATCTTACTTCATAATTTACAGTCCCCTAACTGTCGTTTTATAGAGCCTTCCACCCAACGTTCACCAGCTCCAATATTCCGCATCAGAACGCGATCGTCAATACCAAATTCACGCAGCGGATGTAATATATACGTTCCATCTCATATCGACTCCCTTGAACTCTCTGACGTGTATCGGGTTTCAGTATGTGAAATTCTGTACGTAACTGGGGTTTGAACAACAATTCAGCAGGAGAAGCTCCAGTTGTTGAATGCGGAGTGATTTTGAATGAGAACAAGAACCCGCTGACTTTAGTTTCAAGTGTCCCCCTGCCGTCCACTTTCATCTTCTCTGTTGCCTCTTTGAAGATACGAACGGTACGTTCAGCCTGGCCGTTTGAGGAGGGGTGTTACGGAGCCGTAAATATGCCGAATTCCATTGAACTTCATAAACATCCCAAACTCTTCACTGATGAAACAGGGACCATTATCAATCACTAATATTACAGGAAGACCATGCATGGCGAAGATTCCTCACAACTTATCAATCGTAGCTGGGGCAGCAGATGAATTCAAAATACACACTTGAGTCCATTTCAAGTATGCGTCTATAAAAATCAGGAACATATGTCCCATGAATGGACCGGCAAAATCCACATGCACTCTTTCCCAGGACTGACTTGGATATTCCCAGCTATGAATTGGAGCTTTTTTAGGACTATATTGACCCTGAATGCATAATTCACAATACGTCAGGCATAGGTCATTTCAATATCAGCATCCATGTTTAGCCAACACATATAGCATCGAGCAAGAGCCTTCATGCGTACTATTCCTACATGGATCTGATGAAGCTCTTCAAAAAACCTTCAACCTCAATTTGAGAGGGATGACAACCAGACTTCCCCACAGTATCACACCATCTTCACAACTTAATTCTTCTCGCTTGATCAATTCATGTACCCTACTCGGCGCAGGGTCTTTTCTGGTTTCTGAACGTAATTCCCTTGTGACTGTAGATGAAGTAAGTAAATCCATCTACAGTCAGAGGGGAATTAAGTAAATCCATCGTATGCACTCTCTTTACTGAACTTGGACAATCCTCCATGAGTGTATTAACAGGGAGACGACTAAGACAGTCAGCAATACCATTAGAGAACCCAGTGTCAGACTCTAATTTATATTCATAAGCCGCCAAGAATAGTGCCCAATGTTGTACTCGGGCGGCAGCAAGAGGCGGAACAGTTCCAGGAGTGGTTTATGATCGGTGTATAGAGTGAAGAAATTGCCATACAGGTATTGATGGAGTTTTTTGACGGCAAACACAAGTGGCGTCCCTTCCTTTTCAATATGGGCATACTTTTTCTCTGCAGTGGACGACGTACGTGATACATAACACACCGGCTTTTCACTCCCACGATACATTTTATGGGCCATCACAGCTATTCTGTAAGTAGAAGCATCTACATGTACCAGAATTGGTTTGGAAGGGTCAAAATGTGTCAACAAAGGCGCAGAACACAACATTTTCTTGGTAGTTAGGAAAGCCTTTTTCTGATCTGCACCCCACATCCAGGATTTCACCTTCTTTAACAAGTGATGCAGTGGCTCAATTATAGTTGACAAATTTCGCAAATGATGATTGTAGTAATTCAAAGCCCCAAGATAGAACGTTACTGAGTTGAAAACCTGAGGAGTACGGGCCTCTTGCATTGCAGCAACTTTCTCTGGAAATGGAATTATGCCCTCCTTGCTGATTCTAAAGCCAAGATAGGTCACCTCTGGAAGGAGAAACTGACATTTAGTCCCTTTCAACTTAAGTCCTGCCTTGTCCAATACAGACAACACTTTGTGAAGGTTCTTAAGGTGACTAGTCTCGTCAAACCCCGAAACCAAAATATCATCTACTCTAACTTTACAGAAAGTAATGTCCCCCTTTTAAGGTAGCAAACGAGTCCTCCGTCCGTGTCACAATGTACCGATATATTTATCGTTTGTCTATAGTCTCCACATAATCGAACAGTTGCCCCTTTGTCCTTATGAACTTGTACAACGGGTGCAGACCAACGAGAATATTCAACCTTTTTTTATAATCCCCTGTCTCTCTAGTTCCCTCTCAATTCCGTCCTTAGTGAATAAGGTACTGGGCGAGCTCTACAAAAGAGTGGTGTTGCTGTCTTATCAACTGGTCTCTTCGCCATAAAATCTTTTAAACAGCCTAGCTTCTCGCTAAACACCGAATCAAACTTTGCCAACAACTCCTTCAATTTCGACGGAACCTCTTTCCCACTAAAGGAAACATGGCTCTCCAATCTAACTTCACTTTCTGCCCAGCAATGTGGCAACTTCACCTTCCACAACCAACAGCGGCAGACGACTCTCGCTTCATTCATATAAGACATCAACGTCCGATACACCAACTCCCCGGTATATGGTTTCAACCTCACCAACGTTTCTTGCAATTCTTTCAGATCACCCTTAATTCCTTAAATTTTTTCACTGTTGACCAAGAAAATCACATTGTTCATTATTAGAGTAGATTATCTGCTTAGGACGTGCGGAGATGGCCCAATGGTTAACAGCGTGGAAAAGGTAATTGGCAAATTGAGTTCAAATTCTGTAACCTAGTACAACTTGTTGCATGTTACTTGAAGAGGAGAAGAGCGATGCTAAATACCCGCCTCCCCCCGTCAAATTACCCTGAGGAATGTCATGAAAGACTCAACATTTTGTTTTTTTTGTGCTTAAGCATTTTCGTCTACGTGCAATTGTTATTTGGGTATTTACTATAGAGCAATGGCTAGCAAGTTGGTCTTGCAGTCCATTAAAACGTGAGCTTAGTCCTCACTATTGGGGGGTCTTGTGTCATACTAAGTCAAGCTTCATAAACATCTAACCTTTGTTATTTGCCTTTTCCAAATTAACCTCACGTACCCCCTTATAGGGATTGCACGTCAGTTATGATTTGCATACAGGTCGCAACATACAGATTAGGTCATCTAAGTGATGATAATTGGCATATATGATGTCTATTGTGTACATCATCATTGCAGAGTCTGGTTGTCATGAAGAGGTCCAGAATGTCTTCTTTGATGGCTTCGAAGTCCAATCCTTGAAACGCATGGATTCTTTCACACTTAATGCATGGATATTGCCCAGTGATGTTCGGGTTGTTGCTGCTTGCATGTTTCTCGTTTGGTTTCTTTCCATGATGGCAAATTCATCTTCATGTTGGCTGGTCACATATATTTCAGTTGGATGGGTAAATGAAAGATTTCCTGTGGGTAGCCTTAAGTTTATCCTTGTATCTTTTACTTTGACCACCCCTTGTTCTTTCTCTGAGTTCAGAATACAGAATTTGCTTCTGGAGTCTTCATTCTTCATTCGCGAAACATGTTCTGTCCATCAAAATTGGTGAAATTTGATAGCAGCTGTTAAGTATTTTTAGTTAGATTAATTTTCTATATGAGGTGCTGAAGTTATCGCCCTTGGTTTTTGGGTTGTTACGATAGTGCCCTTGAACCATGGTTGTTCATTATTATCATGTTTCATGTTTTTCCAGTAACTATAAAAAGGGATGGCCGCCATCTTGAACAGTTTTGTTCTTGTTCAGTTTTGTTTGGCAAATTGAATTGTAGATTTACTTTGGCAAGGTATTTAATCTCTCCAAAGGGTGTGTGTCATTTTGACAGTAGCTTCCATACTCATTTGATCATATATTTTCATATATTGGATAGCAGTTACTGGTTTATCTGTTATAGTCTCAGATTTCATTCATTCTTATATTGTAGCACTTTGCCACAATGTCAAGCAAGATTATCAAGGCCAGGTCACAACTGGTAAATAGTGTTATGTTCAATAGTAAGAGGCGACAATTAAGGTTACCAGAATTAACTTCTGAAAACACAGAAACTACAGCTTCTAGCTGATTATGGAGATTTTAACAAGCAGTGAATGCTTTACAATATTGTGTTTTAATCTCAGATGTTCACTCTTTAACACAACACACACAATAACACACTCTAATACAGGGGTGTCAAACATGGCCTGCAAGGCTTATTTGTGAAGCCCGTGAACATTCTTGCACAATGATGTCAATTTGTGCGCTCCCAGATATTCTCACATTTATGAAGCAACATAATATTAAATTCAGTTTTATCTGTTACTTTTTTTGTGTACCAAATAATACAGTTGTATAAATAATTGTATTTTTATGTGAAAATACATTTACTTTTTAGTAAATTTAGTTTAGACCTTACAGATGTTCCATGTGCCCCCCCCCCCCCCCGGGGAGAAAGGTTTGCCCACCCCTGCTCTAATACAACACACTGACACAACACACTCACTAATGTAGATAATGAATAAAGACTCAGTGAAAATATGGCTGAGTGGACGAACAGCATGCAAATAAATAACAAACAAAGTAAATAGGAAAATAACATTTAAATTTTATTTTGCAGATCGAGATAAGACAGATCGAGGTGTTTGGTTTTAAATAAATTTTTAAAATACTTTCAACCCAATTGGTAAAGTTTTTAGTGGGGAAGGGAGCCTGTGATACACAAAACAGATGTCCAAAAAAAACATTTTAGAAAAGAAATAAATAAAAATGCAGAAGGGGCCGAAGACACCCAAGAGCAAAATTGCATTATCTACAATTTAAAAACAATGTAACCACTTGGTAAGGAAGCATTTATATGCAGGATCATTTTTTTGTTTTAATAATAGTGTAACTTTTTCAACATAAAGCCATTAAGGGTTTCCCATTGTCTGTCCAGTATGTATTTATACTGTAGATGAATTATCCAGCAGACAACATTTACTCTTGGAGATGAAAAAAAGCTTGTAGGCAATCAATATTTAATTTTTGCTTAAAAACTACTATTTTTAATATTTGATGTTTATTCATAATCTCAACAGAATTGACCTACAAACAGAGATATTTTCATTGGTACTTTGTTATCTGTAGTCCACTAGTATGTATTTATTGCCCCTTGTTCTTCCATTCCGCTGATCCCCATGTCTGTTCAGCTTTTTGTGTTCTAACTCTCATTTTGAGGTCGACGAAATCATATCAATGGTTCACCGTGAAGTGATGGAAACCTGCTGTATTAAACTCCTCGGTGGAGTAACCCAGCCAACAATCTGAATAGATAGCGGATCCTTCAGCGACGTACTCCTTAATAGCATTAAGAAGTGTTTTCTGCCGTTCAATAGTAATGAATAGCAGCCTGAGGAGTCAACACAAAAAAAGCAGAATGGATGCGGGGATAGACGAAATGGAGGAACAAGGCATACCGATAACAAAGAAGTGTCTTTTCATCCTTTATAACACTGTGTTATCACAGATTTTACAAGTACATAAACGGACCGATTGCAATTGGCAGGCACGAAACACTTGCCCACAGACTAGATGCTCACTTTTAGGGATGAATTGGTAGGTTTACCTTTGTGTGTTCGCCTTTCTCAACTGTCCGTCAAAAAAGAACCGAAAATAAAAGAGTTGCAGCCAAACAAGCTCGGATAGACCAATCGGGTGTGGTTGTATTTATTTAATCTCAGGAGCATAAATTTTACTGATTGCCGGTAGTTGATATCAGGAAGATTAATACTGCTTTCGGACCAGTAAGTTACCCAGCATCATAAAGTGACATTATACAAAGCCCATCCAAGTGAGACATAGGACATCTGTGAAGATAACAGTTGAGGCTGAATCCAAGTGGAAATTGTAAACTACTATCTTTTTAAAGTGGCTTACGGTCAAGTCAACTGAAAGCACCAGTTCCCACTAGAAATCTGAAGTTAAGCCATGATGTGCCTACTCTGTACTTGGATGGGTGACAATTTAGGAACAGCAGGTACTGAAAGCAACTTGAGGCCTGTGAGCCAGACTAAGCTAAGTAAATAACTACTATCTTCTCAAAGTGTTTCAGAAATTATTCATCCAATAACCTTTTTGAAAAATTCATATTCAATACATTTATCCATTAACTCTTAAATTCATAAACATTTTTAAGGGAAATTTATCAAGGGAAATAACTCCTGATTGAAATTATCCCCCTTTGACCACTAGTTAAATTTCTTTTTTCTATTCAATTCCCAGAAGAGTTTCATCATTTTCAATTCTATTCATTGAAGAGTTCTACTGTCAATACAAGCGGTTACTAGCGGCCCATGGAATTAAGAGTTAAAGAATATCAAGAACCAAGTCGTCATTAAGACATAATTAAAATTTCTCAACAAAAATTCATCATCAATTCCTACAAATAAATCCCATCAATTATATATAAATAATCAATGAAAGATATTGTCCTGAATTAAGCCAAGAATCCCCAAAGATTTTTAGGGTGGGTTTGCAAATTCTGTCTTTGTCTATATGAACCACTTTCTTATGTATTTTTTTGTGCTTTGAGTGAATATGATGTTAATTTCTTCTGAAAATCTTTTCATTTTTGAGAAAAATTAACTTTTAAGTTTTTTGTAAGTATAATGTTAAACTGGACCCTTACTCTGTGTCTGCCAGGTTAGCTCAACCGAATCTTTACCTTTTTGTTTAACTGTATAAAGCAGACATTGGGAAATCAATATTTTTATTTTACATTTTATTTTACATTGAACATTAAATTTCTATTTACATCTGGCGTGCATAAAAACATTACATTAAATAGTTGTCCCCCTTAGAATTGGCACCGCCTGGTGGACATAAAAAGTATAATTGTTAAACCCATTAATAGAAAAATTAGTTCACTGATTGAAAGCTTGGATGTAAGAAGTTAGTCCACATCTAGTGTCACTAAAATATTCATTTCCAGTCAGCAAGTTAAACAAGAAGAAATTGTTTATAATTTTGCGTCCCTCACACTTGTCTATTAGTTTTTTGGGGGGTTTTTTAAACAAAAGTTTCAATTGGGAATTAATCACTTTTCTAGAAATCGTCTTTAAGAGATCAATTCTGATGATAGAAAGGTCACTGTACATGCAGGATTATAAGATGAATGGTTTGCAAGGGTATTTGTAGGATTATTGCTCACTTCAACTCATCCAAGTCCCATTATTGTCCAAACAGTGCAGCTGCACACAGCTCCAAGATTTTAGCCTCCAATATATCTTTAAAATATATTTTTATTTTCAATGTTTTTCAGTGTTTCAATTTGTTTGAGGATTTATTTTGTAACATAGAGATAGATTATTGATCCATAAAGGACTTTAAGTTAAATTAAACATCATAATTTTATGAATATTTCATTTTTGTTTTGATCTGTTTGAAAATAATATCTAAATACAAAAATAGAAGGGCCCCCAAGAGATGTTATGCACTGGGCCCCAATCAATGTTAAATTCAGTTCTGCTGTCCATATTGAGCTTTGGTAATGGCCTCCAAGTCATAATATCGTCGCATTGGACGCAGTGTAATATTTGCATTGGTTTTTTTAATTAATTGTCTTATACAGCAACATATACAGTACCTTTGTATATTCAAATATTAAGTAAAATTCAGATTTTAAAACTGCCATTCTACACCATGTTCTTATGAATGCAGAATTTCAAGAAACAACTGTGTATAACAAATATTTATTCTTAATTTTACCTTTTTCTCTCTGATAAGGTTTTGTGGCTCATGTTTAGACTAGTTTACCCATGCCATCAAAAGATGATGGCAGTATTTAAATAATTGCACTGTACTTGAATATCAAAAGCATCATGTTCCTCTGCATTTTCTTGTTTATGTTCAACCAGAATGAACCAAGATTTTTTATGAATTGGAAAAAAAAATATATATAAATAAGGGAAATTACTCTAAATTAGCATTTAATAGTTATCCCCTTTCACTAATGTTACAGACAGTAAATATATAGAACCTCACATGGTGTATTATGTAAGTAGATAGTTGCCAACATTAAAGGCTTTAGTAAGAAACAAAAAATATCCCTTTTGAAGAAAATGTTTAAAGTTCAAATACTAAACTGACAATTATTCTACAGCCATATTTAACATTGGCCCAACTTTACTTATGCTTGGTGCAACAGTCAGCATCTCAGAAGCCATTGCTAGTGAGCTTAATCCTGAGCCCTCCACTATTGTGGTCTTGTGCCAGAATAAGCTAAACAAAATGTATCTTTACTTTAACAAAATGTATCTTTACTTTAACAAAATGTATCTTTACTTATATAGGGATACAAAAAAAAATGATGCTTAAAATAGCCAGTCATTTTTATTGATGAGGGCTCACAATTTGAGAAAAGGATTGAAAAATGTTACCAAAGAGAAGGAAAGCCAATCTGAGGCGTGGCAAGTGGGAGGCGATAGTTGTCCCTTTGTGCAGGTGTGAAGGGGTGCAAAATTGCCTCTAAACTATAATGCCTGTTAATTAATAATTATGCCCTCACCCAGGATATAGCACAACTGCCCGCGGTGCTGAGAACTCATGCTACGCCACTGAAGCCAATCAATATTAGTAAACTGCTGCCAAGCAGTAAAGATTCAAATCTTAAATACAAAATACTAACAATATAGCTTTAATAAAAGCAAATCAGCTACATATCTTCATTATTATAAAGGTAAAGTGCTAGATATCTTTATTATTATAAAACTCATGGGCTAGATATCTTTTTATTATAAAGCTCATGGGCTAGATATCTTTTTATTATAAAGCTCACAGGCTATATACTCATAAGTATATTCTTTATGTTCTGTGAAATGAAAAAAAATGAACTTAGTAGAAATTACAACTTGGCAGGGGTGGGGGCAGACAGGATGGAGGTGATCATATTTACCACTCAGATTGAGGTTTCAACGAAAGCATTTTATACCTTCAGCACAAAATCTTTCAAATCTTGTTTTTGAGAAAGAAGAGTTTTCTTACAAGTAAGGTGCCCTAAATGTTCCTATTTACAGGCATGTGGTCATGTGACCAGAAGTCAATCTCATAATAAAAACACAATTCCAGAATGGCCTCAGTATATTTACATCTGTTGAAATCTGTAAACAAACATCAATAAACCAAGCTGGAACAGCATCTGTTCCAATATTTAAAGGGTGTCTGTAAATGTACACGTTAAAACACTTGATTTTAGGCTTAGTTCCTAATATCATTTCAAGATCTTATAACCATTAGAATAACAAGTCACTAAGCAGTAAAACCAGTGGTGGATTAACCATTAGGCTGAGTAGGCTAAAGTCTAGGGACCCAGAAGGGAGGAGGCCTGGGAGCAAAATAATGGTTTGAATATTTTTTGGCTGATATTTCAGTACTTTTGCATATATATTATACATTAGTACATTTTACATAGTACAACAATAATGTCACTTTATTCTATTCAACGAAGTGCGGGGGCAAAGTCAGGGGGGAACCTTACTAAAGCTCAGCCTAGCCCCCCCCCCCAA
>VCCN01005630.1:2005464-2038577 GCA_006491835.1 Architeuthis dux | reverse complement strand
CAGTGGACTTATAACGGCTGATGATGATGATGATGATAAGTTGATATTTTCCAAGCTTAGCTTAGTACAGCACAAACCCACAAGTGTGAGACACCAAGTGAGTATTTGAATTCACTACAGTATTAATAGTCTGAGAGACTAGCTTGCTAACCAATATTCCACAGCAAGGCATCCAAGTATTTAAATAACTATAAATGTGAATCATCCAGTGAGGATTGAACTCACTACAGTAGTTATGGTCCTTAAGACCATCCTGTTAGCCTTTGCTCCACTGAACCAGTGGATTGGCAAAGTGTCTTCCACTCAAAAGTGCATAAGGAATATCTAACACTGTCTCTAGGGTTTTGAGGAAGAAGGCAGAACATTGGAGGTTTAGAAATTATCATTTTATGACTAGTTTTACTCTATCTTATTACTGTTGCTTTTTATCAGGACGTTCTGGGTCAATACACTTTTCAACCAATAGAGCAGTGAAAATCAGAAATTAAGTAACAGCTTCCAATGAGACTTGAACTCACATCCCACTCCACCGGAGCCAGTCTTTCATGGATGTTGCCATAACCACTTTGGTTACAGAAGCAAAATGGTTTAGTGTGGAAACTATCTTTTTTTAAAGATAGTGATCAAATTTAGAGCATCACCAGTGCTGTACTTAGTTCACTGATGAATATACTAGAAATATGGGCAGTATGCCATGATAGAGGAAGGTAAGAAATTGTTTTTGAGTCACAAGGCAACTTAACCCTTCACTTCCTGTAACTAATCCGGGCCCACCCTAAAGGGAATTTAACAAAAAATGAGAGAAACGGATGGATATATAAAATTGCAAATCTTACATTTCAACAGAAATTATAAAAGTTACAATCCTATCAGTTTTGTGGTTTGTCTCGATGATAAATTTACACAGAACAAAGTGTAATATGGCATTGTATAAGAAACCATGAGTTGATATAAATCATTTTATAAATTATTTCATTATCTATTGCTCTGACCTTCACAGACAAGTGATTCTCTAGTTATTACAGGTCTGGTTGGTCACTGAATAGAAACAGTCACACGACCAACATCTTTTCATAGCATGCCATGTTGAGGGTGATCAATTAAAAAATTGGAAAAAAAGGTGATCAACGAATAAGTTACTTCTCTCGCCTTTTGCTGGGTGATGATCACTAAAAAAGTCTGAATTTTCACAAGCGTGAATGCTGTTTGAAACAAACTAAGGGACCAATTTAGCATAAACTTACATTGCAAATTGAACCCCCTACTAAAGACCTATTTGGGGGTGAATTTTAAAAAAAATAAAAAAACTTTTTTCTAGACATAATAAGGAGTAAATGTTGAAATTTTCAGCCCACTAGCTCCACTGGTGCAGCCTGTATGCATGATACATACATAGCCAGCCAGCCAGCCAGCCAGCCAGCCAGCCAGCCAGCCCAACTTAAAAACTGAAGAAACCTATATTGATGCTGACAGTTTCTTATAGGAAGTCTTGTAATGGAGCAATGGTTAGCCTTGCAGATTTACTACTGTAGTGAGTTCAATTCCCACTGGTATTTCACACTCATGGCCTTGTGCCAGACCCAGCTAAACTTGGTAAATAAGTGCCTTGCAGTAAAGCAATGGTTAACAAGCTAGTCTCTCAGGCCATTACTACTGTAGTGAGTATGGCTCACTGGGTGCTCCACACCTGTAAATCTTGTGTCAGACTAAGCAAAGCTTGTAAATATTTGGGGCCTGCTTGGTGGGTCAGATAGTTGGTTATTTGCCACCCAACCAGGATTTTAAATGCTGATTTTCAAGGCAGGCTAGGCTGGCCCTCCTCACTTGGAAGATTGGGTGTAACACTCCCCCTACCTCTGTTTGGCCTTGTACCATACTAAGCTTACTAAGTATCATAAGCTTACTTACTGTATTTGCTAGCTTATAAGAGGCAAGTTTAATGATGCCATTTCATCCCGGGTTCTCTAACTGGAAAACTGCCTTCAGTACTCAGCATCCTATTCAACTCCTGAATGAACTGAAGCGAGCAGTAGTCTAGAAATGCCCTTGTTAAACATGTATCTTATAAGTCAGCAAATAATTCAACCTAAGTAGTGTTAATAATGAGATCAGGTTAACAGACAAGCTAATTAATTGCCTTTGTAAATAATAGATCTCACTTACAAAAGAGATCCACCCATGTTCACTAAACACCATCATTTTCTATAAGATCCTTTTGCAAATAAAAACTGTCTGCATTCTTTTGATGCTCACAAATATAAGCTCCAAACTAGAGGAATACAGTTATTGGGTTAGCCAAAATGTACATCCTGTTTCTGCTGTTAGATGCTATTAGGAGCGTTTAGTTTTAACTACATTCAAAAAGATTGTTTTTGATTGTATTGTGACAGCTGTCTTATCAGCATGCATTTAAGACACCTGGGACATGTATATCCTGAGGTTTCTATGACTGCTGGGATATATGTCCTGTAGATCTCTTTTAGAAGTCTGCTGGGTCATATGTGTCCCGAAAAATAAAGTAAATGAGATTTTCCAGGCTTTTACAACTGCAGACAATGCCAGCATCATAGTATAAAACCCAAAAAGAAATTAGTTTGCATTACATGACTGAACAGGAAAGACGTGTAGACGAAGGACAAACGAGACAAAAGGACAAAATCTTTATAAAGTCGAAAGCCACAGAAAACATAGAATAAGGAATGAGAGTATAGTTGAGGGGGAGGTCTTCCTACCTGCGGACTCTGCAATAAGCTGGGCGTGCCGTTCCTCTCGGCTTAACCGCGTCAGCGCAATGGCAGCTTTCTGTAGGACACGCTCGCAGGCGGCAATCTCCACACTGTTTCTGAATGATGCTGGGTCTTCATGAAGGTAGTTGAGGAGAAGGTCAATGCCGTTGTGCTGCGTGATTTCTATCTGGCAAGTCTCCAAAACGGCCATATTGGCAAGGATGCTGGCAACCTAAACAACAAAATACAAAATAAACATATTCAGTAAAAATTCTAATTATCGTAAGATTGTTGGTCAAGTGACAGACTAAGCTGAACATCTCCTTCTAATTAATGTCTTAACAGCTGTGTCCGTAACGCCCTGTCTTAAAATTTATAACTCAGAAACTAATTGATCGATCCTGCCGAATTTCATGCAGGGATCTCAAGTATAAATGTGGGGGCCGATCCATACAGTTATCTGTAGCATCGTAGCTATTTGTCCTAAAAATCATAACTCAGAAACTACTTGGCCAATCTGGACCAAAATTGGCAGGAATAACTAATATTAAAAAAACAATTTTAATCTCTTATTAGTGTCAAGCGCCCCATTTAGGCCTTTCACAAGAACCAACTGGAAATCCTGACTGTAGGGCGGATTTTCAGCTAGTAGAGAATAAAAGTGAAAGATTTACTAATGTAACTGCATTTTTTGCAGATTCAATGTAAATAGAGGTATAGTTCATTATTATTGGAAATTTTTGAGCCCCTAACAGTAATGGTGTCTAAGTTAAATTAATTTTCATGTGCAATTTCAAATAATGACATAATGCTGCTCAAGCTGCTGATAACATCAATAAAGCATTTGAAAACTACATTTCAAGTGTAACAACCTAATACTTTGAAGATTGAGTAGTTAGATAGAAAAAAATTACCTGGTCTTTTGAAAAAATAGAAGTAGCTTTGTTGAGATGACAGGCCTGGAGAAGAATTGATGGAGCCTTCAGGTAGAGCAATATGTCGGAGGCATTGCTGTCCATAAACGTAATATTTGCAATGGCCGCAGATGCTAACAGGAATACTTCATTGGATGCAGTTTCATGACAAAGATCTGAAGAAAGATCATTCAAGTTCAATAACAATGAAGAATTATATACATCAAGTAACAATATTTATAATAGTTGAATGGGTTTCAAGCATTTTTAAAAATTATATTATTACAAAAAACAAATAAAACTAGCATTCCAAGGGAAATTATGAATCACTGCCACCCATATATGCAACTAATATGTATACGCCCCCTCAATTTAGAGGTAGAGCACTATAGTAGAGAATTATCTGTTTACATCTTAGCTCTTCGGAGTAATCTGGATTGAGCGCTCTTTTAACAGAAAGACATATGAGTTTATATGCCTAAAAAATGATCTACAACCCGCCGCGGTGACTGGGGCGTTGGTAGGATGTCGGACTGCTGGCCCAGAGGTCCGGTTTCAATTCTCGCTCGGGGCACCAAGGCACTTATAGTCAGTAGCCACACTGTTGAGTCGTAGGATGATGAAACAGCGCTGTATGTGGATTTGACAATATATATATAACTAGATATATATATATATATATATATATACACATGGTGCGATCAAAAAGGTTCCCAAACTGTCCCTGCTGCGAACAAACTAAGCGCAGGACAGTCATGAAAGTTAGCAGGAAGTGAGCAGT
This sequence comes from Architeuthis dux, assembly GCA_006491835.1. Classification (NCBI taxonomy): domain Eukaryota; kingdom Metazoa; phylum Mollusca; class Cephalopoda; order Oegopsida; family Architeuthidae; genus Architeuthis; species Architeuthis dux. Next base: position 2,034,156 of record VCCN01005630.1, on the reverse strand, counting down.
AATCGTCATGAGTAAGCAAGCCAAATGGCATCAGGCTGTGAACCTGTGTTACATGCATCTTTGCAACCATGTCCATGTGCGATTTAAGGATGGAGACCCTTGAAATGTTGAAGCAGGCCTATGACAGATGAAGCAAAGAATAAATTCAGAAAACAACACAAAAAGAGAAATCAATCTCACCTATAAGAGTTTTTAGAAGGTCATTCATATTCTCAATGAGTCCGATGACGGGTAAATGTTGGTCAAGGGCGGGAGAGGTGATCTGGGCTACCACACCAGCTGCCTCTCCTCGGACTTCTTCACCTTGCGCTTTATCAGATAGAATGTCAGCTAAACACTCAAGACCACCAACCTGGAAAGAAAAGGAATTAAATTAAAAGTGAATAAGAAACGTTTAGTCACTCAATAGAAACCGTCATGTTACCAACATCTTTTGGCAGCATGTCGTGTGGGGGGTGATCAATGAATAAGTTACTTCTCTCACCTTTTGATAGATCACTAGAAAATCTGAATTTTCAAAAAACAAGTGGGCACAAACTAGAGATCAATTTAGCATAAACTTACATTATAAATTGAACACCCCACTAAAAACCTATTTAAGGGGGAATTTTCAAAAAAAAAAAAAAAAACGTTTTTCCTAGACATAAGGAGTAAATGTTGAAAACTTCAGCCCTCTACCTCGATTGGTGCATGTGATACATACATAGCCAACCGGCTGGCCGGACCAATTTGAAAACTGAAGAAACCCATTTTGACAGTTTAAGTCGACGATTTCTAATAAAGAGAGTGGTCTGCTTGACCACTGAGATAATTGTATATTCCCCACTGGTGCGCAGTGGTCAGTGTTTAAGCCAAGGTAAAAAGCCAAGATCTCAAAGGATGGTTTTGCCCATTTGTGAGTTTAAGTCTTACAAAACATTTTCCCTACTCATTGAGGGGAGTGTATGTGCAAGATATTTTTGAAGACCTATTCTCAAGCATCATCATCAGCAGCAGCAGCCTTTTAGCATCTGTCATTGGACACAGACCATCCCCAGATTCGCTAGACCTATCATGGGTGCTGCAGGGGCCAATATTTTCTGAACTAGTTTGTCACACCATCTTATTTTTTGCAACATGAACAGCCAATTTATTCTCAAGCAGCCAATATTAAATGTGGTTGATTTTGATATTCCTATTATATTTCACATTATCCTCTCAACAGTTCTTATGAGGATGTAAATAATCTTTGAAATAATGATAAAATCAGTTGCACTTCCTTTGTTTAACAAAATCATGATGTGCTGTCAGTATTTCAACTATATAAATTCTCCTCCCTTTCTTCCTGGATCTTTATGACTTCACTTTCTGCCAGAAAATGGTAGTGAGGACTTTTGTCAGTATCCTTTGTGAGAAAACAATAGGCAAGGAACTACGTCAAAGGAGACTTTGGAAACTAGGTATCAGGGTAAGTAATTTTCTTTTTCATGGTCAAATTCCCTGAACTTTTGGGAAGATACACACACTTCAGATTTTAACATTTAGACGAGACTTAAATAAACATATTTGGTCTAACATAATTGGATTTTTGAGTGTGTTGTGCTTGCAGACAAGTTACATAATATTTTTCTGTTTAGGCACTGACCGACCGACAAATATTGTCTCCTTTTTTATGGTCAAGTACTATCAAACACTTAACATTGTCAAGTGATTTTGTTTTTGTTTTCTAATCAGAAATGTCATCAGCCAGACATATTATCACTTGTTATGTAAGTGCTGTTCATATTGCTGATTGGACTTCCTTTGTGTCCATTCTGTTCTCCTCTTGAGAAGCATTTGAAACAATAAATAGCAAAAAACGTTATGGTTTTTGCTAATTCCTGTACATGCCGTGTGGAGCATAGGGCCACAACAAAGTAGGTTTTAATGGGGTGAGGTTGTTAGCCTTATGCTTACCCGACCTTATGTATTATACACAAAATTGTTTCTTCCTGTAGACTCCTTGTGGTGCATAGGGCCGCAACCACGGGGGGGGGGGGGAATTGCTAGCCTCACGCGCAACTCTTCTCCTTTACCTGGGCTTGGGACCAGCTATGGTGACTACCAAGCTGTATTTTTTTCTCTCTGAGTAACCTTTATTTAGATCAGTGGTCGCCAACCTGGACGATACTGCCCACTAGTAGGCGATAGACCCATTACTGGGTCGCAAGGTCAGTTATTATGTCTGTCTTACTTCTGCCACACAGACAACACCAGAAGTCAATACGTTTTTGTTATGGCAAACAGTGCATTATTACAAAGATTGCCAAACAAAACAGTTTCTTTTATATTCATTAATGTTTTAATATATGATAAATACATTGGATATTTATTTTTTGGAGCCTTTGTACAAGTTTTTGAAGCCCAGTTGCTTAGAAATGAACTCTACTATGCAATTTTAGCCATTTTTTGAAAAGTCTAGCCACTTTTAGTCATTTAAAATGACCATTAAGTGGCTAACTGGGTTTAAAATATTAGTAGGTGCTACGGAAATTTTACCCTCACAAAAGTCACAAAAGTGGGCGCTAGGCATAAAAAGGAAGGCGACCAAAGGTCTACATGATAGATTTTAGATAAGATTTTGCGCCACCGCCAAAAAAGGTCAAGAACCATTGAATTATTCTATTAAAAACATGATTAAATATTACATAGTAGTTTACCCGTGCCGTCAAAAATGACGGCATATATGAAATATATGGATACACATTGCATTTTATATACGTAGATAATAGAGATTTGCATTGTAGTGAGCTTGGAGAATAGCGTTCTGTTGAGCACAAACAAATTTTTATCATGTTTTGTTTTTATTACTTTTTATATTTTTTATTATTCTTCAAATTCAGTATTTTTATTACATCATCAGAACATGGAATTCTATTTTACTACGTCAGAAGACAAACACATGTCAGTTGTATGAATTAAATTGTATTTAACTACAATATTAGCTTGACAGAGGACATCTGCACATTGATAATTATTATGTGTGGATTTTGTTTTATAATTTTACATTGTTATCATCATCACTGCTGGACAAAGCCTTTCCCATCTTCTTCCATGACGACCTATCTTGTGCTAACCTCTGCCACGTCTTACTGGCAAACTTTTCTATCTCGTCCCTCCATCTTGAGTCTGGTCTTTTCCTACTGCGTTTACTACCTCATGGGCACCAATCGGTTAGTCTTTTCCCACATCTATTGTCATCTCTTCTTGCTAGGTGACCAGCCAATCTCCGTTTTTGCTGCTTAGTTAGTTGTATAAATTGTACAGAACTTTATATTAAAGTCTTTTTTTTACATTAAAAAGATTTTTAAATGGTAAAAAAAGAAATGTCCGCCTAGGTTACATTTGGATTTAACAGACACTTTCTTCCCTGATAACGCCTCTAGGTGTGATCATAAATTTCACTCATGTCCTGATCATACGTAGAAGCGTGATCTCGTATTTGCATTATTTCCCGGGCAACAACAAATATTACTAAAAATTTAAAATTTAAATCTTACACAAATTTAAATCACGACAATGCCAATCAATCAATAATAATACCTTTTTCAATTAACTTTTTGCTGGTTTTATTTTACTGGACTTGGAAGTGATACATTTGGAATAATCACTGAAAATTTAGTAAGCGTACATTTAATATTAAAAGAGATATAGCAATTTATCTACTGCCTTTGTATTTTTTGTTCAGCCACAGGCTGTTAAATTAGTTTAATTGTATACAGGCATATTGTTAGAGCAGGCAGTATAATAATCCGTATAATAATCAAACATGGCTGTCAGGGAGGAAAGAGTTAATGGACACCCCATATTAGTCTATTAAATGTAGGTTTTACTGTATATATATTTATTTTCTGTGAGGTGTGAGTGTGGGGGTCTTACCTTCTCTAGTTCCTGGATGCTTTCAGGGATGCAGCAAATAGTGGAGATGGCTCTCAGCGCCCTCGCTCGTATTCTTAGCAGTGTCTCCATTGCGCAGATGTTAAAGAGTGAACGAATCGTACCTTCCTGAAAGTTAAATATTTGTTTTCTTCATTATTATTCATTCATCATTACTCAAAGTTACATAAACTTAAAATAATTTCAGGCAGTAAAGCAGTAGAAACTTTTAAGATTACTCACTTCTAAATAAAGTATTACAAAATCACAAATTTTAGCCAGTCTTTTGGCATATATTAACAACAGAACCAAGGCTACATTCTGTTTGTTTTTTAATAAGCTAGAGTAAAACTAGTAACAGTAAAATTATAGTTAAAATGTTACATAATCTACTAAGTTATTAAATTAAAAAAAAAAAAATGATGAGGTATTACAACAAAGATGTCACAGAGAATCATAGAGGAGGGAGTGGCTGAATGATTAGATTTGCACTCCACTTAATCGTCAAAGCTTCTCTGACTAAAATGGTTAAGACGATGTCCATGAAAGACTCAAGATAGGGATGCGGGTTCAAGTCTTATCAGAAGCCACTATCATATTTGATAGCATGTAAGACCCACTTTTTCTTGCTCTAGAAAATATCCCCTCACATATATATAATATATATATATAAAACTCAAAATCCATCTGTCTGTTTGCTCCACTTTGTAGGCCACAATCTGGCACGTAGAATCTGAAATTTTGCATAGCAGTACATCTTTTCACAGCTGGTGACATAGGACGTGTGAGTTTTTAAAGGTATTACAGGGCGATTTGATTTACAATGAAACTATAAATTTAAACTGGTCCCTGACATTCCGTGCCAGAATTTTTCACTTCAATCGATTCATTTCTGGCTCAGATTGAAGTCAACAATGCCAGTCAGCAAATGGGCCCTGAACAACCAGTTCTGAAGCAGATGGTCATTTTTATATTACATTTATATGTATTTCTACTCACTTCAGCCGATGACTTTTGTTTTAATATTTGCATTTGGGAAGATCTATTTTTTTCTTTTTAGTGTTTACATTTTTAATTTTATACTTCTATTTCTTTAAATAAAATATTTTATACTTTGTATGTTTTCAGGTTCGTTAGTGGACAAATTCTTGTCATTTACTGTGTGTCTAGCCTACAATTAAAATCAGTCTATGACTCCACGTGCTAAACAAAAATTCTCAACTTTTCTTTTTGAAGCAGATAGTAATTTTTATAGTACATTTATATTTATTTCTATACACTTTAAGCAATAACTTCTTTTTTTTAATGTTTGCATTGGGGAAAGTCCATTTTTAATATTGTCAGTTGTGTTTCATTACCATGCGTACATTCTTATTTACATTTTCCTATTTCATTGCATAATTTTTGTTTAGTGTCTACATTTTTAAGTCTATTTTCTGTGTAGTGTTTTTTCTTTAAATAAAATATTTTATACTTTGCATGTTTTCAGGTTAGTTAGTCAACGTATTTTATAGCCATTTAATGCAAGTCCAGCAGACTATTAACAGGAGTCCGCGTATTAACCCAAAATTTCTTACTGGATAACTTGATATTTTTTCTTAAGTGCATATTATATTTTCTTACATTTTTACTTAAATTCGTTTCCCTATCATTTTTGCTTTACTATTTAGTCTATTGGAATTTCCTTTTAATATTTATCTGGCATCTTCTTCCAATTATTGCATCCATGTCTTATCTTTGTTCAAATTTTTTTGAATTTTCGGTATTTAGAAAAGATGCTTACGGTTATTTTCCCATGATGTACACTTTGTTAGTGCATTGATTTGCATGTTTAAATCTTCATTCCTGTAATATAATGGCTTATTTTCTGATGGTAGTGAATATAATTTGAATACCAAAATTATTTATGTTTAGTGCCACTTCTTATAGTACAGGGTCGGTGCCTACTTTCTTTATTTTTGTAGACAAACCATGGGACCGAAAAGGAAAAGCTGACAAACTGAAATGGTTCTACACAACCGATCACTGCAATAGACGTTGGAAAATTAGACTGATCAGAAAACAATTTCATTCATCAGAACATAAGAAATGTATTTCTTTAGCAAAATTAGACTGATCAGAAAACAATTTCATTCATTAGAACATATTCTGTTTTTGCAATTATTCAAAAAGCTAAATTTGTACTGTTTTATGCATTGATTGATTACATACATTCGTTTTATAGCTTACTCATATGATTGGATTTATTTAAGGAAGATATAAAACTGTGCAACGCCGGGTATTTCTGCTAGTTTCTAATATAAAAAAAGTCGCAAAATTCAAAATATACATGGTTTTGTGCCAGACTAAGCCAAACTTAGTAAACATCTATATACTAGACATTTCTAACAGATCTGTAAAGTTCACTGAAATCTTGTCTTTTCATTCAAAAAACACACAGAATCAACCAAGGAGTTGGTAGTATCATCCACATATATAAATCACAATATATATATATATATGTGTGTAACACTTTACAATGAGCGCAGAGATACTACACTCTGATCCTTGGCAGAAATGCCAGGGAGTGACACTTTGATCTTAGGCAGAGCACACAGATACTCCAATCATAGGCAGAAGGAAATAATCCCATCATTTTTGACAGAGTACTATACTAGTGTCTATATAAACTATAATAATTTCTGACAATTGTGCCCTGTCAATGGCTGCTTCAATGAGTCATTCATTGGCATCTACACTTGTAATTTCTCATATTTCTAATAATATTAATAATTGTATTTAGTCAAATAACACAAGAGATGCTGAGATAAGTAAGTGGTTCAAATATACAAAAGATATGGGTGTGTGTGCGCATATACTTACCCGGACCAGGATGTAGCACATATGGTCACCTTCCATTCCCAAATTAATAACATCATTTATGGCAGACAACAAATTACGAGTATCAGCAGTTAGCTCGAGGGCTAAAACGAGGCTCTGAAAATAGAAGAAGAAGGTGCAAGTTGGGCAAAAGACATTTTGGCAGGGGACTTTTGCAATTTGTTTCTTTTTAAAAAAATATTAGTAAGGATTCTCTAAGGGGAAAATCTGTTTTAGAAAAATATGGGAGTTGAAAAAAAAAATTGAAAAATTGAAGAATATTACAAAAACTTAAGATTTTTAGAAGACGAGAGAAAGAGTATGACAGGAAGATTAATAAGGTTAGAAAGGGTAAGAAAACTACCAAGGAGGGGGGGTTAGGGAGTAAAAGTGAAAAGAATTTATAGGGGGAGGGGTTAGGGAGAAAAGGTACCAAAAATAGTAAGTGGAGGGGGGGGGGGCTAGATAAAGACTTTAAAAAATAGTAAGGGCGAGGAGATTGAGAAAAAGTTTAAAATAGTAAGGGGTAAGAGGGGGCCGGAGAAAATGTCAGAAAAACAGTAAGCAATAGGGGCCCGGGAGGAGTCAGAAAAACTAACCGAGAGGGGGCCCGGGAGAAGGAGTCAGAAAAACTAACTGACAGGGGGCCCGGGAGAAGAAGTCAGAAAAACAGTATGTGAGAGGGGGCCTGGGCGGAGACCCAGGAGAAAGTGTCAGAAAAACAGTAAGGGGTGGGGAGAAAGAAAAACAGGTAAGTGGGGTGCAGGACCGGGTGAAAGTTTGGAAAAACAGTAAGTGGGGGGCCTGGAGAAAGAATCAGAAAAACAATAAGAGGGAGGGGGCTCTGGGGAAAGAGTAAAGAAAGGGAAACGTGACTTCCAGTGAAATATGCTCGCTATAAAAGCTGAATTTAAAAAACACCAACAAGTCCAGTTTTCTTTGCAACATCAGGGGGAAACTTTCAAGAAAAACATTTCAATCCTAATTTGATATTTTTTTAATAAAAAGACAAATGCACTAAGTGAACTCTCTGACTCAAGGACAAGAATTAGGTTTGCCATTCAGCCATCTTTTTTGAACATTTTAATCTTCCAATTATCAATTATTTCCAAGCAACTCTAAATTCAACATCATTAATTCTTCTACAACAGTTGATGAGAATTGGTCAACATATCAATGGAAGGATTTGGGGGAAGAACCTGGAAATCTTTAAAGAGACATTGAATAATTGGATCCTTATATTCTGAAGAGGGAGACATTCAGGAAAAGAAAGAAAAATATCAAGAAGTATTTTCATTTTAAGATGAAATTTTGAGATGACACGATTCGGTTAATTTTCTGTGGTTTTGGATTGCAAGACGGCTTAAATTCTTATAACTCGAGAATTTTTGCCACTCGGCAATTAATAATCCAAGCAGATGGAAATAATTTCACTTGTGAAAACTTTAAGCAAATATTCTACACACATGTTTATAAGTAGAATGATATAAACACATACATAAGTGATTTATTGACTATCAATGGCACCAACTACTTGGTGATTTTCATTCATTTTATTGGGTTGATGCAAAAGTCTCCAGCATTTTTTTGGACAAAATCTTTCTTCATAAAAATAGCATCATTATTCAGTCGTCAAAGTACTTCGAGCTTGCATCACCATTCGGTTGAATTGTGTATTACATCATAAAAGAACAATTCTGGTGTTGATTCGTTTAATTCTTCAAGGAATTTTTACAAATGCTGAACTTATTGGAACCGCTGACAAAACAAGGAGTGTTTCATGGAGTGAAACAAGTGATAGTCTGTAAGTGACAGTTGTGGAGAATGTGATGCATGTGGAAGAACTTCCCTGCCCAGCTCCATGGTCTTTTACTGCATCGCATTTGCAACATTAGATCAAGTGTTTCCAAGCAGCAAATTTCCCTGCCAACTTCCTTGCCCAGAAAAAGGTCTTTTCTCTTCCAGTAAGTCATTCAAACAAATTGACTGATTCAACTCTAGTTTTTCTGCAAGTTCACCTGTTGTTTGTGCAGCATCTTTCTTCAAAAGTTCCTCCAATTCATCAGTTTTCAAGTCCACAAACCATTCCTGACACATGCTTGCACCTACTGCATCATTATCATAAGCTTCAATGAGCTATTTCCTCCTAGCTTCTGCTGTACATTTTTCCCAGATTAAACATGAAGAATAAACAATGTCAAATGTGCATTTTATATTAATCACTGCTACCCAGAACACTGGTTTATTGTTGGGTTTAGGTTAATCATGTGTTCTGACATTTATAAGTATTTATGTATCCAGACTGCACCCAGCCATAACCATTCATAGTAGAAACATGACACTTTGCAAACACACTCCCCTCAATGAGTAGGGAAAATGTTTTTTGGTTTTTTTGAAGATTCCCCCCTAAATAAATTTTTGTGGGCGGTTCAATATGCAATGTAAGTTTATGCAAAAATGGTCACTAGTTTGTGCCCACTTGTTTTTTTTGAAAATTCAGACCTTTTTTAGTAATCACAGCTGAACAAAAGGTGAGAGAAGTAACTTATTCATTGATCACCCCTTTTTCCAACTTTTTAAGTTTTTAATATATGCCCAACACAGCATATACGGGTGCCGGTGATTCATAATTTCCCTTGGAATGTTAGTTCAGCTATGGTTTTCACCAAAATAAATGGTAAAATGATCGATTTTCTGCAAACCATTCTTTAAGAGTATGCATGCACCAGCAATAAAGGGCTGAGTAAACTTCAAAGACTATTCTGAGTATTGGAAACTTTTGCATCAACCTAACTGGAAACCCCATTGATCCATGGACAAACACCATCCATTCCTCCATCCACACCATGCCATGATTCACCCAGAGAAGAATCTCAAACCCTCATAACCACCATTTGCCCGAGAGGTATCTCAACTGCGCTACCATTCATCCAAAGAGGAACCACTTTCATTCCTTTTTATTTTTCTAATTCCCTAACTGACAAGCATCAATAATATTGAAGATGATCATACTGAACGGCTCATGATAGCTGGTCCGAACTCTTTGCTGAAGATTTAATAGGAATGATCATCTTAGCACTGGGGATCCATTCCTAAGACTAAACTTCCACAATGCCTTAAGAACAAAGAGCAAGGTCTTGTGTTAAAGTTTACCACAATAATTTTTCTGTAATTTTATCAGGATTTTGTATTGTACAAGAAGATAGAAAGGAGAATAGATATAGAATGGAGAAATTACCTTAGTATCTGATTTATGACATCTGGGAGACTGTTTGAAAATACAAAAGGAATAGAAATGACCATCAAAATGTCATGGCCACTGTCAAAGAAATTGCCAAAAGACATAGCAATATATATATATATGTACATACACATCTACATGGCCTGATACACATGCAAATACATATGTACACTACTACATCTATATACACACATTACATGAAACACTATATATTCTCATCTTGGCTAAAAACAACAACCATAAATGCATACACATAAAAGTACATGCACCCAAACATACCTATACAGCTGACTGTGTGTATGCTCATACATATATAGTATTTATTAGTGTTAATTATAAAATTAACTTTTTCATATGTCGAGCACTGATTAAATATTTTCAACAACATATATCGGATTTCTTATATATGAGTTGTATTTGTTATAATGAAATCAAATGATGGATAATTTTATATCCGACAGACTATGATAATTATAATGACATTTATTAGTTGAGAGCCTAAATCGTAAATGTGAATAAATGGAGTTTGTTTCTTTATTCACATTTACGATTTAGGCCACTCATTTAGCAGTCACTCACACTGGCACCTGGCAAATATAGGCTCTCAACTAATAAATGTCATTATAATTATCATTTGTTATAATACAACTACTACTAGTATTTATTATTGTGTTATTCTTGCTAGCAAGTTCTTTATTCACTGGGCGCTCCATAGATGTGACCTTGTGCCAAAGTCAGTTCAACAATTATATAGATTATTATTACTGTGTGTGTGTGTAGGTATTGCAGATTATATAAAAACATACTAAGAAAGCTGGAAGATTCTGCTGCACCAATCCCTCCAGTGGGAACAAGTTGCCTCTCTTAAAACTCAGCATTTGAAAACTAGTGTTGGTGGAAAAGATGCAACTATCTCACCCACCATAGCAGTACTGAGTACAACTTTTTGTTCATTTTTTATGGTATGGTTTTTAATTCTGGAAATATTTTCTTTAATTTTGAAATGTTTTCTTTATTTTTCTTTAATAATTTATTTTTAATTTAATCTTAATCTATTTTTTCAATTCAAAAAGTATTCTTTAAATTTTAATTTAATATTAATTTTTCAAATTCACAAAATATTTTTTTAATAATTTATGCTTTAATTTAATTCAAAAAGTATTTTTTTAACTCGAATTTAATTTATTTTTAATTTAATTATAATCCGATTTTCATTTTTTTTCCATTCAGAAAGTATTGTAAGATTCACTTTCTCACAATTTTTTTCTCTAAAAATCAAATCATTGCATGTTTTTTTCTGATTAAAACATTTTTTTTATCATCAATAAAAATAATAAAGAACTATGTCAAAATTACAGGTCAAAAGTCCAACTTTAAAAACACTCAGAAGGAAAGGAAAAATCTTCAGGATCTTGTCACCCTATTTCAAGTCGAGCATTGATTGCTTTACAAATTTGATAACTATATAATAGCAGGTTCAGCCCTCGGGTTCCTCGTGCCCTGGGAGCAAGCTGAAATTCAGTGCACTTTAAAATATAGTATAATCTTATTTATTTATGTTTTTCAATGTGAAAAATAAATATATAGGAATAAGAAATCATGAGAATTTCCTTTGCTAATTGTTGCTAATTGTTGCTCTAACTGTCAGATATTCCTGAAAAATTTGACTTCACATCAGGGAATTTTCTTATTTTGACTGTTTTTATTCTGTTTAATTTATTCATTTTTGTATTTTGTATTTGGAAATTCCTACCGTCTTGGACACAGGACAGTTGGCATTTGGTACCCTGGGTGAATACCCGTATTGCTGGTACCCTGGATGAATACCCGTATTGCTGGTACCCTGGGTGAATACCCGTATTGCTGGTACCCTGGATGAATACCCGTATTGCTGGTACCCAGGGCTGGCCCTGTATAATAGACACACATGCATACATACTCCTACACCACTAAACTCTTAGATGTAACCATACATATATACATGCAAATATTGACATTGATATTAAACCCTGTCAAGGTCAACTATGGAGGTAACAGCTATGCAACTGGCTGGGAATGTAAGGTAGTTTTGGGAGAGTGGTTTGCCTAATTACTCACACATATTCTTCTCTATCAGCCATTGTGGCATGCCAGTAACAAGACATTTTGTCAAAATATCTGACAATGAGACAGAGCTCAGGGAGAAGTAGATTCATGCCTTTCCTGAGGGCACGATGAACATAAGCAACCTCAGCTGAAATTCTTACTCGGGTTGTTGATTACATTCATCATGCTGCCAACTGTTACACCACCCACACACACACAAACAAACACAGAGGCTTTCACACATGCAAACTGTATAACCTTACACATGCTACACATGTCAGTCAGTATACACAACAGCCGGGGCCAGAAATATTTGAATATTTCACTTTAAAGAGGGGTGGGAGGTAGAAAGAAGAAAAAAAACGAGAGTGTAAAAAGCAAAGATGAGAGGGGAAGGGGGTAAAGCAAAATGGGGGAATAATAAAATACAGGAAGAAAAAAGAAAAAAGAAAAAATAAGAGAAAAGTGGAGAAAAAAGCGAAAGGGGGGAGTAAAAAGAAGGAACAGGGAAAAAAGGGGAGAAAAGGGGAGAAAAAGAAAAAGGAGAGAAAAAGAGAAGAGAAAAAGGGAGAGAAAGAAAAAAGGGGAGAAAAAGAAAAAAGGGGAGAAAAAGAAAAAGGGGAGAAAAAGAAAAAGGGGAGAAAAAGAAAAAGGAGAGGGAGAGAAAAAGGAGAGGGAGAGAAAAAGGAGAGGGAGAGAAAAAGGAGAGGGAGAGGGAGAGGAAAAGGGAGGGAGAGAAAAGGGAGGGAGAAAAAAGGGAGGGAGAGAAAAAGAAGGAGAGAAAAAAAGAGAAAAAAGAAAGAGAAAAAAGAAAGTGAAAAAAGAAAGTGAAAAAAGAAAGTGAAAAAAGAAAGAGAAAAAAGAAAGAGAAAAAAGAACGAGAAAAAAAGAAAGAGAAAAAAAGAAAGAGAAAAAAAGGAGAGAAAAAAGGGGAAAAAGTAGAAAAAAGTAGAAGAAAAGCAAAAGAAGAATAAAGAAGAAAATTGCTCCTGACGGAAAATGGCTGGAAGCAGAATTCTTAATCACAAACACAAAAAATAAATGCCAATGTCAATCTAGCATGACCGTCATTCATAATCAGAGAAGAAATGAAACAAAAACAAATAGTAAGGAACTCAAAATGACCTGCTAAGAAATGCGGCTGGTAGGAAAGAAGGGGGGCAGGTTGAAGAGTGAAGAGGAACTGGCCTTCTCTCAAAGAGCCCATTTCCCTGCCTGATTATAATAAAGTTAAGGAAATGTCTTCGACTTCCTCGAGAAGTGATAGAGAGAGAAAAAGTGATAGAAAGAGAGAGAGAAAAAGTGATAGAGAGAGAGAAACTTCATGACATGATCATTTCTTCCTCCTCACTTTCTTTCGGGGAGTAATTATTCTGCTATTCACAGACTTCATCTTGAATCTGACAAAAAAAAGTGAGGGGAGGGGAGGGGAGGGGATTTGACCCTTTCAATGAAGGGGAAAAAATCAGATCCAAGAGTTTGAGGATGTTAGATATTCTACTATTCAAAAAAAATACAATCACAAATAAGATAATTAAGACTAGAAGGGAAACAATTTTTATTAAAAAAATATTAAATATTGACAAGAAGAAGAAGAAGAAGAAAATAAAAATGAATTAATAAAACAAGCTAAACTGGTTTTGTTTGTTAAGGGCATAACTGGCTGAGTTGACTGAACGAAAGAGTTAATTGTCCCATGTAATTTGGCCATGTGCAGACCAAAAAGAGATTCCAGAATTCTGCTGATTGGTGGATTTTTTATCGTGAGAGAAAAAAAAGAGGAGACAGATTTAATAATGATATTAAAAAAAACAAGAGAAACTCAAAAGCCCAAACTTAAGAAACTGAATACCACAGACGAAGCACAAACAAGCAGGAATAGACAAACGTTTGCAGAAGGAACAAAATAATGACAACATTGAAAGCACAAGATACACATTAACAAGTCTCACAAACACATACATAAATACACTCATTTCAGCCAATGGACGGACAATATATATATTTAAAACACATATTTAAATAAATGATAAAAACAGTTGTATATAAAGAAAGAACTGACAATTATAAAATAGACAAATGAAAAAAGAATTACTCTTACACATGACTTATATTACAGCAACACAAAGGCCTGGATATCAATTACAAAATATTTTTTTTTAAATGAAAATGAAAAGGTTAAATTTGAACATAATATTTGGGTTCAAAGTTGATTTGTATAATATGCTTAAAGTCAGGATTATAGACTACATTTCGAGAGGGGAAATGTCGTTTATCAAAAGGGGAAATGTCATTCCTCAAGAGGGAAAATGTCATTCCTCAAGAGTGTAATGTCATTCCTCGAGAGGGGAAATGTTATTCCTCAAGAGGGGAAATGTTGTTCCTCAAGAGGGGAAATGTTGTTCCTCAAGAGGGGAAATGTCATTCTTCAAGAGGGAAAATGTCATTCCTCAAGAGTGTAATGTCATTCTTCAAGGCTATCAATTCTTGTATTTATTCCTCAAGACAGAAAATGTTGTTCCTCAAGAGGGGAAATGTCATTTCTCAAGAGGATAATGTCATTCCTCAAGAGTGCAATGTCATTCCTCAAGAGTGCAATGTCATTCCTCAAGAGTGCAATGTCATTCCTCAAGAGGGTAATGTCATTCCTCAAGAGGGTAATGTCATTCCTCAAGTGGATAACGCCATTCCTCAAGAGGATAATCTCATTCCTCAAGAAGATAACATCATTCCTCAAGAGGATAATGTCATTCCTCAAGAGTGTCAATTCTTGTATTTATTCCTTTAAAAAGCCAAACTTTCAGCCATGCATCTCCTTAATTCTGGACTTTCGCATGTTCCAATATGACTCTATAGTCTAGGTATGCACTCAATCAAATGGGTTCACAAAATTCACTGAATAATTATCGATTTTGTGTTGAAGTCCGATACCTTGAATGTTCAATGGATCATTTCAACATCCTCCCACCTAAGAAAGGACCACTTTAATATCCTCTCCTCTAAACCAGTCGGGGAGGATGTTTAAGTGATCCTCCTTCTCATCTTTAGGCAGATGAGACAGAGCAGAATCTCCTCATAATAATGCATTCCAAATGGTTCTTTGAAGGTTGGCACACAAAAGAGAACTAAAGGATAAATGCTTTCAGCAATTTCTACTGTTATCATCAGGACAGACTGGAATGTATTTACCGTATTTATTCGAGTACAATATGATCTCAGATATAATGTGATCCTCACTATTTGTAAAGATCAGTAATATATGTATACAAGTTATTTCTTTTTACACTTTATATTGCTACTCCCCAATTTTGACTCAGATTTTTCATATTAAGTTTCTCACATTATAAATTATATATTATGAATACAGTATACATTTTATTCTTTAAAAACAGATTTTAAGCCAGATTGTCATGGTGGAGGGGTACACAATAGTGACACATAAGCACAACAGACACACACTTATATGCAAGAGACTTTCACAAAATTTAAAAAATGCTTACATATAAAAAATCAGTAAACAAAAAACATCACAAAAACAACAGAGAGAAACAACAGAGAGAAACAACAGAGAGAAACAACAGAGAGAAACATGCATAAATACAATATTTCTTAATGACAAAAATGTAACTTTTACTGTTAATTTTAAATTCTCATAAAATCAAATTTGGATTCACAATTTCAGTTTTCATTGAGAATTCTTTTTGTCTTTTGAGAAATAGGGACAAAATTATACAATGCACTTAAAAATATAGAATATGATATAGATAAAAATATGATATAAATAAAAATAAGATATGAATAAAAATAAGATATGAATAAAAATAAGATATGAATAAAAATAAGATATGAATAAAAATATGATATAAATAAAAAATATGACAGAAAAAATATAAGTCATTTATAAATAAAAAATATAATCATTTTTTAAATAGGTTTATTTACGCATTAACATTAGTCATACAGCATTAATTTTCTTTGTGAAAAAGACTTTTGCAGCTTCTTATGGTAGAATGATGTATTTTCACTTATATCTCAAAAGATGATTAGAAAGGGAAAAAAGATTTCATTTAATATTAAGTTTGTGACACAAAAGCAACAATAAAGATGATGAAAAGACTTGACAAAATTTAATAACTATTAATCTTCATTTTCAAGAACTTAACAAAAAAATAATATTCCTGATAAAAATACCCCTCTCTTGTCTTGTCACTTTGATTCTTATATTTTGCAATGTCCTGGATATGGAAAAAGTTACAGTTTGTGAAAAAACCCAAATTGTGGAAAGTATATTCCAAGATTCATAAAATGTCAGCATTATACCTCATTGCTCTTAAATTACATAGTTTTTCTATCCCAGTAGAATCATTAGGGGAATTATATTTTAGTCTCTCTCTTGGCTAGTTTTTTAATGTTTATATTTTCTGGGTTTTCCAAACTAAAAAGCAAGACGCAATCAAAATTTAGTTTTTCCTTCTCTTACATAGTTTTACAGTCAAGTCTGGGATCCTTCTCTGCTACTGATACTATGTAACCAGTATTATGTTACTTGGAGACATGGGTATCACCAAGTTACTTCCCTTGATCTAGAGCAGGGGTAGGCAACCTACGGCCCGCAGGCCAGATATGGCTGGCAAAGGGATTTTGACCGGCCCACAAACTAATATTGAGTTGCTTACTTTTTATGTTAAGATTCATTGTGTCTTTTTAATAGATTCAAAAGATGTCTTTGATTATTAATTGGCATCCTTGGTTAAGCACAATTGATTTTCTAGCACAGGTTATTCATTGATTTGGGATAAAACAAAACTAGATGTATTTAAATGGATAATTCCAATATGTCAAGCTTTTTTATGGCATTTAACTGACCTACCTTCCACCAATTCATACGCCATCCGGCCTGCAAAAGCAAAAAGTTTGCTGACCCCTGATCTAGATCAAGGGAAGTTGCTGGCCCCTTGATTATCTTCTAGATTGTTGGAACAATAGAGTTTGTGGCAATGAATGATGCCAGTCCAACACCTAGGATAGAACCTCTTGTCTATCAGTCTGTAAACCGATGCTCTAATCACTGATCTACATCCGCAAATGCAATTTGATGACCGTTGCTGTATATTTTGTTTTTAGTTTAGCCACTGAGATAAGAGGATCAACAAGTTTGGTAACTAGAAATAAATTACCACATTTGATGGCAAAAAGACCCACTTTTTTCCCCAAAAAGTTGAACTGCTTTTGTTTTTTTCTTGTAAATTACGACAGTATTTTCTATAGTTTTGAGAAAGGTCATTAACATTCAAATAGTTCTTCAGATGATTCAGACAAGTGTGGAGTTCAACAAAAGTGGCTTCCACTACTTAAACCCAAACCTGACAAGGCAAGGATAAAGAAACACCCAAATCTTACGTTATAAGGGTTACCTCCTTTGAAGTTAAAAACATCTGTTTACCCCATCAAATTCTGATATTACACATGAGGAAGGCCGAACGAATGGATTGGCTGGAACATTGTGTTAACAACACAAACAATAAGGAGTTCAATCGTCTGAGGAACTATTTGATTACAGCAGTATTATTACAAAGAACAAAGTTGTATGTTTTATCCAAGTTTGTTTTCACTGCTATAATGTAGCTACATATATTTCAATAACATTAAGTGCTTACTCGTTAATACACTAACTATTTTCTTTTTCTTAATATTCTCTGCTGCCATCAAATACCATAAGCCATTGGTTGCTTGAAAATGGCAAAAAAATAAAATGCAATTTCTCACCTGTACAAGAAGACCCAAGGCCAAATCCACAAACTGGCTGAAGGATTCTCCAAGATAAACAAGCTGGTTGACTAGAGGCACTTTGGTTGACTTTGTACGGGGTGAGATGTACAAACTGAAACAAAGTTGGAAACACATTGGTTCATATCATATTGATTGATTGAATCACTTTTATATCCTCTCACACCTAGAGTATCCATTTGAACATCATTCCCCTGTTTGGGCAATTAAAGCCCCACTCAAGGCGGTCTGAGGGGAAGAAATGCTCTATTTTATTGACAAGGTTAAAGAAGATATTGTTCACTCATATGAATACATACATTTTTAAATGCATTATCACCAAATCTGTCACACCACATATATTCTTGTAGGTGGTCCTTTAAAAACTTAGCTTCATACTTCAAAAGGTTGTTTTGTTGTAACTAGTGAATAGCTTGAAAAAAAGGTGCTTCATAAACAAAAGAATGATGGCTTGGAATGTGTTGTCAGCCATGGGTTCTCTCCCTTATTTTTGGCAATTACCCCACCCCCCACACCACGATCAAACCAGCCTGAATCATGAAATACAAAACTAGATATAGTTTCTCCTTTTTCCGTGATGTCAGTACTATTATAAAACTTTGTGTA
Organism: Architeuthis dux; assembly: GCA_006491835.1. NCBI lineage: Eukaryota > Metazoa > Mollusca > Cephalopoda > Oegopsida > Architeuthidae > Architeuthis > Architeuthis dux. Next base: position 2,015,684 of record VCCN01005630.1, on the reverse strand, counting down.
AACGGGCCTCTGGACTTATTTGGGTGCTGGTCACAACCAGCAGTTCAACTGCCCGTGCCTAATCCTTTTAGGCACGTAAAAACCTTGTCTATACAGATACGTCTCTACACGTTGATATCTATTTTTTCCTACTAGATACTCCTTTCTCTCCTGGCAAAACAACCTGCATTTCGTGGCATATGTACGGTTTTCCTGTTCCTAGAGCCAAAAATGTATTTCTCTTTTTACTGAACCTACACAATAACCCAGTACTTACATTAGTATACATTAAAGACCATCTCTACTGTTATCTTTTCAGTATTTCTCTACGTCTAAGGAACTAACATGAATGTTTACACGCTAGCGTATCTCTACAAGTGACAGAACAACTTCTTTATTACTCGTACAATCTTTCCTTTATTAATATGCATATATGTACCTCTTTTATATTTTTATTAAATGCAATGTTCATTTTTATCTTATGCCTTTGTTCTCTTATTGTTTATACGAACAGTGTTTCTTTGTTTGTATTCCCCGCCAAACAAACATGGTAGCCCAACCTTCTTCTTCAGCATCTCCCTAGACCTGTTCATCTCAAGCCTCAACAAATGTGACCACTGTGATTTTAATTCACCACATTCTTTTTTTCAGGAATCTTTATTACCCCCTTTTTGGATAAATCCTATATAAGTAACCCTCATACTTGTAATATGTTGATATTATTTTAAATATATAATTAACTAATATAATTAATGAGTTGATTATTTAAGCTGTGGTATGACAGGTAGGATATATTAAACAAATATGTTAAAATTTTCACATATATAATAACACAGCAAATTCTGGCAGTAGGGAAAAAATGAGTCTGAGTAAGTGAAACTATGCAACATTCAAAGGTGCCTAATTGTGGTGTATTAGTGAGTTCGATCCTCACTGGTTGCCCTATACTTGTGGTCTTGTGCCAAAACTAAGCTATATAAATAACTATACACCAAATATTATGAGGTAGCAATTTCATGAAAGTGCTTGATTTGTAAATTATATGGTCTTAGAAGAATACAATTTCATGAAAGTACTTGATTTGTAGATTGCATGGTCTTAAAAGAATACAATTTCATGAAAGGACTTGATTTGTAAATTGCTTGGTCTTAAAAGAATACAATTTCATGAAAGGACTTGATTTGTAAATTGCATGGTCTTAAAAGAATACAATTTCATGAAAGGACTTGATTTGTAAATTGCATGGTCTTAGAAGAATACAATTTCATGAAAGGACTTGATTTGTAAATTGCATGGTCTTAGAAGAATACAAGGCTTAGAATACACCAAAATCAAAGAGTTAATGAGTTGCCAATAAATAATGTGTAGGTGGTCAAGTAACTTATCTATAGCCATAAAAGAGACAACTACCCCAATCTATATTATAACAGTACTGCTTAGTCACTCAATACAAATCGTCTTGTTACCAACATCTTTTGGCAGCATGTTGTGTTGGGGGTGATCAAAGAATAAATTACTTCTCTCACCTTTTGTAAGCTCACTAAAAAATCCAAATTTTCCAAAAACAAGCAAGCACAAACTGAGGATCAATTTAGCATAAACTTACATTGTAAATTAAACCCCACTAAAAACCTATTTATATAGGGAATTTTAAAAACATTTTCCTATACATTATGAGGAGTAAATGTTGCAAAATCCAGCTCTCTAGCTCCATTGATGCGGCCTCTATGCATCATACGTACACAGACTTGAAAACTGAAGAAACCTATTGTGACAGTTTTGGTTGATGTTTTCTAATAAGCACTGTGTCCACACACTTCTGTCTATCACAGTTTTTATGTTGAAAGAGGTGAGGACTGTGAAGAGGGCAGGGAGTGGGAGAGAGAAGCAGGATAGAGGTATGCAAAAAGGTAGGGGGTGAAACAAAGATATTTGCTAAAGAAGAACTTGGCCTTTGAGAAGAGAAGTAAGTGCCAAGGATGGTTGCTTCAGGCAATTCCCATGAGTTTTGTCAGATACAAAAATGTTTTAGATTTCGCCTCCTCGGAATACTGTTGGCAAAGCAATGGACATTAGAAACCATCAACCAGAACTGTCAACATAGGTTTCTATCAGTTTTCAAGTTGGTCTGGCTGGCCAGCTATGTATGTATCATGTGTACAGGCTGCACCAATGGAGCTAGAATGCTGAAAATCTCAACATTTACTCCTTATTATGTCTAGAAAAAACGTTTTTTCTGACTTTTGAAAATTCCCCATGAATAGGTTATTAGTGGGGGGTTCAATGTAAGTTTATGCTAGATTGATCACTAGTTTGTGTCCGCTAGTTTTTTTTAGAAAATTCAGACTTTTTTAGTGATCACTGCCCAACAAAAAGAGAGAGAAGTAACTCATTCATTGATCACCCCCAACACAGCATGTTGCCAAAAGATGTTCATCACGTAACAGTTTCTATTGGGTGACTAACCAGGCCTGTTTACTAGCTCAGTATAAATAACAGCTTATTGTGTCAAAGCCAAGAACTTGATGCACAGATGTCCAGGTAGCCATTTGCAATGTGACTCCATGTAAGGAAGACATGGATGAGCACTCAAACTACTTGTTAGCCTATAGAGTTGCTTAAATTTAGGAAGAAATACTGCAGCCTCTCAACTCGGTAATTATAATGCTCAATAAATTTTTGAAAACAAATAAAATTCTATGCATCTTAGAAAAAGAACCTCCATTTGTTAGAATTTCATTATATTATAGTCTAGTGATAAAAAAAATTATCATAAAAAATTATAAAAAATGACTTTGAATAAAGCCACAAAATATCTGGGATTAAAAAAAAATCAGCCAAACAGAATTACCCTATTTCAAATAGGAGGTAACTTAAAGTAAATAGGCAATATCATGAAAATAATTTAATGTCATTTAGCATTAAGTTCTGTAAGCCTCAATTTTGAATGTAAAATGCAGAGCAAATTGCAGAACTTTGAGATCAAATCTGCCAATTCGAAAAGGTTAAAAAAAATGAGAATAAAAACATAAATAAATAAAAGTGAACAAGACTTACTTTTCTACTCTTTGAGCAAGTTTAGCACATTCCCCCATCACCACTTCTTGTTGCTACAAATATCAAAAAACAAAAAAGAAATTAGCAAACATTCATGTTTGACCTGAAGAAAAACATGGAGTGGATATTACATGTATGAATAGAAATTCCCTCCGGCCTGCCAATCAAAATGGAAGTTTATAAAAAAAGAAGAAATTCTCAAAAAAAACCCCTCTTTCAACCAAAAATCAAGCGAACATTATCTGATGGCACTGCAGATTGGAAAATCAGATATGATTTTCCAATGATGTCTCGTATTTCCAACTGAAAACATCAATTCATCGGATCCAGTATCATTATCCGGTTATTTAATTTCTTCTTTTTTTTTTTAATTGTGCACATTGAAGAGTTAGTAGTTTTTGAAAACAACATTCCGTAGGCCTAGAAGACAGAAAATACAAGGATTTGAAAAACAAATGTGAAGGAAATGGTTTGCAGTGTAATATATTTCCCATTGAGGTTGGATGTTACATAGCAACTTCCATCTTGAAATATCAGAATCACCTTGGAATTCATTTTTTTTAAAAATCTTCCACTTGTACTCTAGCTGTTGTGGAGAGAAAGAGACAGTGATCATATCATCGTCTGTTCGTTTTTGTCTCCGGCAGAAGTTTAAATCCGCCAGGGACTATCATTTGCTACTGATTAAAAAAAATGGCGTCAACCGTGTTTTAAAAGTGGGTAACTTCTTTAATTTAAAATTGAATAACTTCTTTATTTTTAAAGATATTTCAATTTTGTATGAAGGTTGGGGGAGGTATGAAGACATATATAAAGTGAGTTGTGGGAAATCCGATTGTTTGTTTACGTTTTATAAACAAAAACCAGGTTTTTGGTTCATTGGAAAAATCTTTCTGAAAAAGTTAGAATATTGGGGAAAACCCTGGAATTTAAAAAATGCTAAGTTATGGCCTATCCAATTGTTTGTTTACATTTTATATGAAATTTAAAATTGGATAACTATTTTGTATGAAGGTTAGGGGAGGTATGAAGACTTTGGTATAGTGAGTTATGTGCGATCCAATTGTTTGTTTACATTTTGTTAAAGAAAACATGTATTTGGTTCTAATTGGTTTAAAATTTTCTATTCTTGACCTATTTTGCTGAAATTTAGTTAGAATGCAGTTTGTAATTAAAAAACAACAACCCGGCAATAGATAGAGACAATATGGTAATCAAAATAATTTTTCCACCAGAGACCTTTATACTTTTGAGATTGTTATTCTTTATTTTACTTGAGCAATTTATCATAATCCACTTCTGGCTTGCTAGGCCCGTTTGAAGTTTCACCAGAGCCTTGTTAATAGTAAATTTCAGGAACACATTCCTTATTCTGATCATTGCCCACCTCCCATGATGCTTTGCCTCTCCTGGTTTGTAATCAAAGTTGTCTGTCTCCTAAACTGGTTGCCAACCAAGGCTAAAGAGCCCAGTCTTCCCTGCTATCTACCCATGGGGGGGGAGAAGAGATAGATTCATGCCTTTCCCAAGGGCATTAGTGCAAAGTGAACGTCGACTGTCAAGGAGATATGCGTGACTTAACTGTTAACAGCATAGAAAATGGAATTGGTGAACCGAGCTCAAACTCTGGCTGTGACAGTTGGATTTCACTTTGTACTTATGCACTTGGGAATTGCATGAATCCTTGGAATAAATAAAATAGAAAAAACCTTCAGCAAAAAAACAAAAAAAAAAAAATGAAAACTATGTTGCATAGCTTTAAAACCAGAGAGAAACTGTATTCGTCTGGTTGATGCAATCCTATTCGAAGCCACCCCAAAAAAGTCAACTATCAAAGATGGCATCATGAAATACTACTCAGATGCCCAGGGTTAGAGGTAATTATGTTCCACCCCCCAAAGTTTGGAGTACTATTGCAGATGTATTTCAGCAGTATGTGTATAAATCTGTCGCAGCTTTTAAAAAACATACAATTTGACTCGGTTAGAGAAGTAGAATGACATGTGCAGATCTGGAATAGAATACATGCACATCTAAGAAGAGAGAAAGAAAGGCATTGGCATATGTTCTTTTTTTTTTTAATCCTTTGTGAAAAATTATTACTTGCATTTGCATTAGATAATACCATTCCAGGGGAAATTATGAATCACCGCCACCCATATACGCTGTGAAAGTTACTTCTCATGCCTTTTGTTGATGCACAATGTATAACACGTTTTTCTCACTAAAAAATGTCTGAATTTTCGCAAAAACAAGGGGGCACAAACTAGTGATCAATTCAGCATAAACTTACAATTCATATTGAACACCCCACTAAAAACATATTTAGGGGAAAATTTCGCAAAAAGAAAAAAAGAAGATTTCCCCTACTCATTAAGGGGAGTGTGTGTGCAAAATTTCAAGTTTCTATGAACGGTTAGGACTGGGTGAGGTCCAGATACATAGATAGATACATAGATACACACATACCAGAGGTCAACCACAGTCCACTGCTATCCCCTACCACCGCTCTTGCCCAGCACCTTTGAACCTCCTTGACACCTCACACAGCAGGCACCACACGGACACACACACACAAGACAAAACAAAAAGGCTCACCACCAAAGACATACCTACCTACCACACACACATACACCTACCAACTCATCATCGAAGTTGAAGTAAGACACATTGTTTCCCCAAGCGACTTTTGAAAATGGCCGGATATCGTGGCTAAAACATGTTAAGGTAATAAATAATTCTCCACATTCTTTTCCTAGCATCATTGTGTCTGATAACCCTTATCCTATTGTACATAGATACATGACTTAAACCCAGCAATAAACCAGTGTTGTGGGTAACAGTGATTAATATATTTAAAATCCCAGAATATTGACAGTAATTTGGATTTTTCTTTTTTTTCGGAACTTCAAGATATCAAAAGGGAACTTTCTCTGGATATTAATAGTTTGATGAGCTTACCTGTACAAAGTGGGCTGGTGGGTCACAGATGTGTTTATTACATTCTTGGATGAGGAAGCGCACATGGCAGGTAACATCAACGGTCAAGTCACTGAGGAAAGGCCAATTGTCTGTCTCAACACATCTGAAAAATAACAAAAAAACAGAAAAGTTCTATGAATTCATTATTGGTAAATCAATTCTCAGAGGTTTTGTCCTTTAGCTACACCATCAGGATAAAGGAGACACTGTCCCTCTTATCTCTTAAATAAAATTTATATATATATGCATTTCCATTTTATATATGTGCATTTTGTGGGAGGAGCTGAGTATGGTGGTGACATGGGAAAAAAAAAATATTTTTATAAAATGATTTGTTTTTTTGATTTTAACCCATTTGCCTGATGAATTGCATATGGCAATGAAACGAACTGTCAATCTGTAGCGAATCCCATAACAAATATAAAATTTATATATTATATGGTAGATGTGATTAGACAATGTCCCTACATCCACAGACCCACCTAATCTAAACACACACACCATACCAGCTCAGGAACCCATGAGTAAATTTCAACCAAATAAACCAGGTCAGCAAAGCATACAGAACATCTCATTTCTACTACTTAGCATAGATCGTTGCACTTCTCTGCAGTGTTCAAATTTCTCCTGATGAAGTTACTCGCAGCAATGAAATGCATAAAGGTTTATCTTCATGATAATAAATATGTTTGAGACGTAACACGCTTTTCTCAATCTTTCTTTTCCACATTGTCTAATCACATCTACCATTCTGTCAGATTCCCTTACATCCACACAACATTATATATATGAGGTCTCCCCAGCTATGCGAAAGTAGAGCGTTGCTATGAAAACTTCTGGTAAGTCAAAATGGTGTAAATTAAAGAATCAATTACCATTAATTTAAATGGGAAAACCTTTTGCCATGGAGAAATGATTAGCAAACTATTCTTGCAGACAATCACTACTGTAGTGACTTTGATCCTCACTGGGTGACCTACACTAATGACCTTTTGCAAGACTATGATTAGTAAGTACTTATAAATAATTTTTAAGTCAGAATTTTTAGTCCAGTAACTGAGGATAGAGAGATATTACAAAACTAGCCAAAAACAAAACAAAACAAATCAAATTTAATTTAATTTTTATTTATTTTTCTTATATGAAGTTTTGTAAATCATTATTATTAATATTTTGCTACTATTTATCTTCATCTTAATTGTTGTTGCTTTTTATCACAACTAAACTCCCTTTGGAAGTGAGCAAATAAATTAACAGTGCGGATCGGAATAAAGAATACATTCCAGGTGAGAATCGAACTCACGACCCTCTATGTTGGAGGGTGCTTTATTCCAATCCACACTTAATTTATTTACTCACTGCTGATGGGAAACCAGCCTGAGTTTAGTTGTGATAAAAAGCAACAACAATTAAGATGACGGTAACTAGTAGCAAAATATTAAATTGATAGCGATTTTAAATACTTCATATAAGAAAAATAAACGAAAATTAAAAAAAGCAACAACAATTAAGATGAAGGTAAATAGTAGAAAAACATTAATAATAATGAAATCAAATTCCTTTTGCTACAAAAGATCCTATCTTTGAGATGCCATTTTCGGATGCTCAGAAGAATGACAACTCTTGGAGAGTTCTAAGATTCTTCATTAATTATAAGCCTAAGTAAGTAAGATATCTGCTGCAAAACAAACAAACAAAAATTGGTTAATTGGTTAACTACCATCTTGAAAGGAAGTCTTCAATACTTGTGAGCTTTAGAGCAAACGGCTTACATATATATATACATATATATTACATGCACAGAATCTTATCAAGGATATTTAATTCAATAGAAGAGTCTAATATCTTTGCAACAGCCAATTATCATTGCAGCAATTCTGCCTTCACAGTGGGCAAAGGAAGTCTCGCAAAACTGACTGGATTTAATGATTAATTAATTACTGCTTGAATATCATCAGTATCAACCAATATGCATATATTTTATTTACATGCATTTAAATATAGATTTAATCTTCTTGCAATTGACAATCAACTTTTTCTAACAAGCAAATATTAACCTTTTTGAGCATCCTGGGTCCTGGGACATATATATTCTAAGGTTTCTATGAATAGATGTCCCGTAGATCTCTTGTACAAGTCTACTGGGTGGGACGTATGTATCATAAAAAATAAAGTAAACAAGACTTTCCCCAGGTTTTACAACCATAGACAACATCATCATAGTTAGCAATTAGTTCCTATACATGACTGAAATATGGAAAATTTTTGATTTAATAAAAGAATAGTTATCTTTAAACACTACATAAAACTTGTTTTTGGCTTTTTTGTACCCTTTTAAAAATCCAGGCATTAAACACCTTGATAGGTTAGTCTTGAAAGGATTAAACAAGCTTGGCTAAACCCCTAACTAGATCAATTCTGTGAAGTGAGTTATCTCCCTTAACCCCTTACCAGATCAATTTTGTGAAGCAAGTCATTTTCCTTAACCCCTTACCAGATTAATTTGTGAAGTGAGTTATCTCCCTTAACCCCTTACCAGATCAATTTTGTGAAGTGAGTTATCTCCCTTACCCCCTTACCAGATAAATTGTGTAAAGCAAGTCATTTTCCTTAAACTCTTACCAGACCAATTCTGTGAAGAGAGTTATCTCCCTTAACCCCTTACCAGATCAATTTTGTGAAGCAAGTCATTTCCCTTAACCCCTTACCAGATCAATTTTGTGAAGTGAGTTATCTCCCTTAACCCCTTACCAGATCAATTTTTTCCACTCAATGTTTTATTTTGAAGTATATTTTTTGTTTTTATAAATTAACAGTGTGTAATATAGGGATCATGAAAACATGCATTTTTTTTTATTTTACTCAATTCTTTTGTTAAAAATCATAACCCCACTAAAATAAATGATATAACTCTTGCACCAAAAGTATATACTGTATGCAGCCAATAAAAAAAACTCTAAATTCACAGGGCAAGCATCTATAATTAGCTAGAAATTTTTTCTGTTTTACAACAGCTATAAAAACTCTACATTTTGTGGAATTGGTGCTGCCAAGCATAAGAAGTTCAGGATAGACTCGTTCTTGCTCTAAAATGTAACAGGATGCCCAAATATATTTAGTACAGTCAAAAGTTATTTTATAAACGAGTTAACGCGTGATGTTTTGTAAAGAATAAAATATGTTTAAACACCTATACTCGGAATAATCTATTAAGGAGTTAATATAGTACACAGGGGATAGGAAGATTGTGCTGTACTAATATTCCAAGTGGTGATATGCAAAATCCTGGCCTTTACCAGGGTTTGAACACTGACCACTGGTAAGAAATCTGTGACTCTCTAACCAACCATGCAGACCAATCAACTGCAACAATTTTCTTTCTCTCCGCCTTTCTCTCATTTAACCCATAAGAACCCACTGTGACACATACCATTTAATTGATCTGCACAGTCTCTTATATAATATTATATTTTATCCTTGATTTTAACTCATGAAGTGTACTAAGTGACATCTACTGAACATCCTGGTGCAGTCATGTGACTGTGTGTCAATTTGCCTACCTAGAATCCCACATAATGTTCCTTCAATTAGAAATGGATTGTGGTTCTTATGGTTAATGTGACCAGTGTTTGTAGATTTATACCATGATGTTACTTGTACTAAGTTCAACGCTTAAAATAAAGAATCTTTTATGATTAGTTTTCCCTTGTGTTGTTCTTTTACAGTAACCTTATTACCCACTGTTCTCCAGCTGTTAACCTGGGGTAATTTGGAGATAAGTAGCTTAAGCTTCTCATCTTCAAATGAGACTAACTCAAATCCCATACCGCAGGAGCTTGTCATCTACGGATGATGCCATACCATCAAACTGCAAAAGCTGTCATAAGGCAGGATTTTCATCTGTAATCTCTTTCAGCCACAAATCTATATCTTCTGGCTTTATTCACTAAGTATTAGTAGCACAAAATGATTCAGGATGAAAAACCTCGCCTTGGCAGTATAATACAAAGGCATCATTCAGAAATGATGAGCTCTTGAGGTATGGGATGAGGGTTCAATTCTTGAGAGAAGCTACTTATTTGTCCAGAATACAGACAGTTTAACGTAACAGATGAAGAACACATTGGGTTAAAAATGAAGTTGGAAAAAAAAAAAAGTGGGAAGAGAGAGAAAGGTTGGGGGGAAAAGAAAGAAAATGGGGG
>VCCN01005630.1:1979183-1993785 GCA_006491835.1 Architeuthis dux | reverse complement strand
CAAACGTGGGTCAGATTCTGGTTATCTGTGTGCCCAATATGGGGTATCAAGACATAACAAATATATATATATATATATTTGTAAAACTCTATACAGGAAACCCACAATTAACGCAGTTCCAATTAGCGCATTTTTGATCAACGTGCTAAAGGTTTTTTAGACTAAAATTTTAACAGTGCACCCAAAAGCTCTATTAGCATGGTAATTAAAAGCTAATTCAAAATAATTTAGTTTGTTCTAAAATAAATTTTCTATTGTACTCTCAGCAACAGGCGAATCACACCTAGATTTTTAAAATCTTCCAAAAATAAAATAATGATCAGATTTCGATAAAATCTTTGGTACTTATTCATTTGTGAATGAATCTATTTGGTAAGATGACTTTGTAGAAATATTTTCAAGTCAATCAACTCCACTTTTATTTAATTTCATGAAATCTCTAAAAAATATCATTTGAACACTACAAATATTTACATTTCTATGAAGATAAATCCCTGGGTAAATTAAATCAGTTGAAACTGGAGATGTAGAAAATGTGCAATAAATTTAGGATATTATTTTGTTTGGAAAGTTTTCAATTAAAATATATTGTAGACTTTTGAGTGGAGCAAACAAATATTAGCTGAAAAATTATACTTTAAAGGATTTTTTTTCAAAAGTTGAATTCTATTATCCTTTGATATTATGTATGCAAAAAATTGTCTTAAAAATCATTTTTAATTCTATTTTTTTTAAACTTTGAAGTTTAGAATTAATTACATTATTTCCAGAGGGTTTTTCAATTAGATTAATGTGGTTTCAATTAGCACAGTATTTGTTGAGGACGCATTAACAATGTTAATCGGGGGTTTTCTGTATACCTATATAACTAGAATTGATGAAATCTTTTGTGTGTGTGGGCACAGTGATTACTCGACAACTGGCCATTGTACAAAGTTGATATTCACCAGATATATTAGTCAGCACACAAGGCAGTGCAGTGCCGGGTTTGAAGTATTTTTGGATCAGGCTCTCAAGAAATCTAATAAAATAAATAAAACATTAAGATCTTTCTTCATAGTTTCTATAAATTATCTCCCTTGACTTCCGCTGTTTAGAATTATCTAAATTTAGATATAAAATATCTAAATTGTCAACACAAGTAACTGAAAATACTTCAAAGCCGTAGTTTTGTACGACAGACGGAAAATTATTTTACATGACAATTATAGCAGGCTGCTCCACACCATAAAGTCCGGCCCTTTTGAAACATGCACCTTTCGAATGGGCACTGCCCTATTATATTTTAATATTGTAACGATTATTATCAATTATTTAATGCTCTATTATAAATTACAAACATCTTTCATGAAATTTCTACAGATCTTACAAATATTGCTGAGCATTAGTTATTCAGTAAGAACCACAACATTAATATAAAAGAAAGTTTGGCACAAGGCCATGGATGTATCCATACCAACTTTCTCATATTAATCTTCCAGGAGTTGTATGAACTAATATCCTCATCTTTGTTTGATTCATCACTACATTTCAGCAGATGCATTCTTTGGCCTTCCTCAGTTATATAGCAACTCCAACCTGTAAAAATCTATTTGCTACTGAAACCGCGAGTGGTTGCGGCCCTATGCTCTATAGGAATGAGCAAAAAATGTTGGGGGTTACATGCACTGACCCTCTCATTGGATTTCTTTAATTTGCACACGCGCACCCCAAGCTCCAACTAAAATAAAATAAAAAATAAGATAAAACTAAAACAAATAAATATATCTTAAGAGAGAAATGTGCTCTGATCTCTTTTTATACATTAAGCACTGACAGTGTGTATACACATACACACAACTGTGTTACACGCTGATCCCCTCATAGGATTATGAACAGTGTCAAATCTAGAAGTCATCAGCAGGAGAAAATAATCCCCATTGGAATGCAGTGGATTTTCAAAATGGAAATTGCGTGTAATGCCGTCAAGGGCTTTGGAAAAATCTCAAACTGACAAGCCTGTGATGCTGCAAAGAGATTCATCTAGACTCCACCCAGCTTATAATCTTCTAATGATTTCCCCCACCCCAAATCCCATTTTTTTTTATTCTTGAAGAGAGCATCATTCAACCATTAACAAACAAACAAGTGACCGTACACTTGTTCTCAAGAATAGCAAAAAGCAAGTTGGGAATTTTCAGATTCACATCAAAGAGCAGGGAAAGAAACCCAACTTACTTAAGCTGTCAATCTTAGAGCAGACTGCTATAAAAATAACAAAGTTTGAATTGATAATATACTGAAATACGGAATAGATTCCCTGCCCTGTAAGGCCAGCCCTAGGGTTCCTGCTGCCCTGTGCAAGCTGGACTGCAGCATCCTTTAGATCTGGGGTGGGCAAACTACGGCCCGCTGGCCACATTTGTCCATCAAGGCTTATTTGTGTGGCCCTCAAGGCTTATTTGTGCGGCCATGAACATTCTTGCACAGTGATGTCAATTTGTGTGATCCCAGACATTCTCGCATAGAATAACGCACCTAACGAGACTACAATGAGATTTTGTGGCCATGTTGCAAACAGAAACGCATGATAGCGAAGGATGGAGTATTATTTTAAAGTCTTTTAACATATCTTATTTCAAATTGTGTTATCCTAACAATGAGTGCTACAAAAACTACAAAAGAAAAAGAAAAATTGAAAATGAATGCTGTACATTTAACAAGAAATGGATGTACAAGTATTTTTTTACAAATGTTTGAAGTAAAGCAGTGTGTCTAATATGCCATGACAGTTTTGCTGTTTTTAACAAATCAAAGAACAGGTCTCTTCTAACAGACTCAAATTTATACTGTCTTGCATATAACTACATGCTGAATCCTGACCACAACAAACTTGTGCAGGATTTTGTGCAATTGCATAAATCTCATTAAGAGTTTGAGTAACTGTTCAGTAACATTTATGAAGCAACATAATATTAAATTCAGTTTTATCTGTTACTTTCTTTGTGCACCAAATAACACTGTTGTATGAATAATTGTATTTTTATGTCAAAATAAATCTTATTTTTTGGTAAATTTAGTTTTTTGTCGAATGCTGCCCACTAGAGATCTTACAGATGTCCCATGTAGACCCCCTTCGGGGAGAAACGTTTGCCCACCCATGCTTTAGAGAATAGTATTATATTCACATCAGAAAATTTTCTTATTTTAACTGTTTTTATTCTGTTTACATTATTCATCGTCCCATTACTACTACTGTCTTAGGCACATGACATGCATCCCATAGAATTTGGTGTTCTGGACGACTGCCTGTGTTGCCGGTACCTAGGTGTGGCTCTGTATAGGACCCAACACTAGAGACTCCCTGCCCGGTGCCTAGACCCAATAATCAAAATTCATCACAAAGCCAAAGAATCTGCCTTCTGAAACATTGTGATAAAAACAACAATGATGAGGAGACTAGTCTGAATAATAATTCATAATGGACTAGTCTGAATAATAATTCATAATGGATTCAGAATTGTTTTGCAAATAAAAGAAAGTCACCAAAGAGAAAAAAAAAGACTGGTACAAAAAGTGTCCTGTCTTATGAATGGAATAGTTGCATATTTCATACTGGTATCAGAGGTCAGTGTGTTCAAGCCCAAATAAGATCCAGGATTTTGAATATTGATTTTCAAGGCAGGCAGGCAGTCTTTCCCCCACTCGTAAGATTGGTGCAACATCAGGGTGGAATTTGATTTCCCCACCGTTTTTATAGGTTTGGGGAATTTTCCGAAGTCTGCATTTTTGTATTTGTATTTATTTTGTATTTTTAAAAAGCCAAAAGTGGGAGAAAAAAGCCAAAAAAAGCCAAAAGTGGGGAAAAAAACCCCCAAAAAGCCAAAAGTGGGAGAAAAAAGCCAAAAGTGGGAGAAAAAAGCCAAAAGTGGGAGAAAAAAGCCAGGTTTCTATTGCGAATTAACCCAGAATTTTGCTCACATGCCACTGCATGTGAGACACCAACACAAATGACAAATGCTGAGTTTAAAATCATAAGGGACAAATTAGAAATGCCAAATTCAAAAACTGAAAAACAAATAACACCTATGCTTTTTCTTTGATCTTGATAATGACCAGGAGTATGGTTGAAAGCAGTCAATCACAAACGTTTGGATAATATTTACACTCACTGTATCCACACATATGTTCCCTTGTATGAAAACAAGAAAAGTTAAGTAAAGAATTTTTTAAAGTATTTCTTGTCTATCGGCTAATTAAACCTGCATAAATAGAAGAATGCTGCCTAAATATTTATGCGCATGTAAATTTTATGCTTCAATATTAGTCACATAGCAACACTGTACAACACAAGAGACAACAGTATTTAGCAGTTGAAATGACTGCATAATGCACTAGCCTCATTCAAGCCTCCATTCCTTTGTGTTGTGTCAGTTATGTCATTTTATGTAATGAAACTGGTACAAACGTGCATCCAGGTTAAAGGAAATCACTGTCAACCTCTTTTGTAAAGTTAAAATCTATGTGTAATTAGTATCTTTTTGTAAACTTCTTGTAATTTCTGTCTTTAAAAAATAGTTTTTAGATTTGAAATAGTTTAGAAAACTCAAATGGCAATGGAAAGGCTAATATTGCAAGAATGTCAGACAACTGCTGGTCATCACGACTCACAACGTGGACCCCAGAGAACATATTCAAAACTGTGGCCGATAGAAAATAAGATGGTGAGACGATTTAGACAGATTCAGGAGATATTGACACTGCAACACCTGCGCTAGAGAGATCTGGCCAATGTTGGGGAAAGTCTATGTCCAACGACAGACGTTAAAAGGCTGATAATGATAATGAAATACAAATGGTCAAAAAGATGGTGCCTCCTATTTGAAACACTCAGAAGACCTTGCTGTGTACAAATGATATATATATATATATATATATATATATGGTGTACAATAGGATAAGGGCTATAATGATAGGAAAAGACATGTGGAGACTCAGAAATAATTTGCAAAAATTATTTAACATGTTTCAACACCAGAAGATTCTACCCTGCTGATAAAGCCTACCAGCTCAGAATTAAAATACAGACCCTAGAATGAAGTAGGACTCACTGTTTTCTCACGGTTTTTCGAAAATGGCTGAATTTCTCAGTCAAAACATGTTAGGTAATAAATAATTTTTGCAAATTATTTCTGAGTCTCCACATTGTCTTTTCCATATAACAAACACCACACTACACTAAAGCAACTATCAAAACATATATTACTCAGTAAATTAGCATCCAAAGTGTATTTATTTTGAAATGAATGTCCTCAGTGGCTGAGGGTTAAATACTAAATGTACAGGAATCTCGGCCAAGATCACACGATTATTTGATCCGTGTGTTTATGGTATTCGCACTGACTTACAAGTGGATAAATGAGTTTTCCATTAGAGGAACATTAAGCTTGAATGTCAACAGGCAAGGTCTGAGCTGGGGGGCCCCCGAGACTCCATAAACACATACAAACAAACAGGCAGACAGACAGACACACCCTACATAAAACTATTCCCACACAGGAAGAAATGCATAGAAGATGTTGTTGGAAGTACAAAACAACCTAATTGCACCTAATCATGTTTACACATTTTATCCACTTGATGATATATGACATTAACAATGAATTAGACATATATATGTACATATTATTAATTTTTTGACTAGTATTTTTTTATCTTAATATCAGATGCTTTTTATTGCAACTCTCAGACCATTATCCTATGGCCATTAGTAAGCAACACAGATCAGAAATAAAGAATAAGCCTCTGATCCGTGTTACTTACACACAGCTATAGAATGGCAATCTGAGAGTTGTGATAAAAAGCAACTGAAATTAAAATGAAAGAAATATTGTAGTAAAATAACTGATGAGGCTTCATCTAAGAAATTAAAACAAATGTGCATTTTTTACAAGTCAGATACAAATATGTTCACTGGAAATAAGTGGTATCTTGTCCATGCCAAGAAAAGTCCCTTCACATTTATATAACAACTGGTGGACTAAAAGTTGCATATATAACAACCAGGGCTCCAGACTAACTTTTTTCACCACAGTTCTGGAACCACCCCAAAGGAAATGTAAAATGTTCCGAAAAATAATTCTAGTTTTAAAAAAAAAAAAGGAAAAGTTTTTTTATATAAAATCACTTCCTGCAGAAGATATCTGTTCATTCCGAACACATTTTTGTCGATGACATTAATTTTGAGCCCTGATGACATTCCTGAGTTGATCTTAAATGAATAGGTTTACTCTAATCAATTTAGTTTAAAAAAAGGAATAATCATGACTCAGTTAAACTAATTGGAACAACTAATCTGAACTCTGAAATCAGGGGTCACAAAGAAAAATGCCTAAAATATGGAAACTACTTGGTCATAAAAGTGATTTGTTATCAACTAAGCTCTGGAAAAGTTTCTGTGAAATCTTGGTATTGATTGCTGACCAACTTATTTCTTTGTCTGTACAAAGAGGATTCCTTTCTTTTACACATTATCATTTCATTATTAGATGATCCTATTTACACACCTGGTGAGTCAAGTCAAAGTCATTGTGAGTATCACATAGTGGAAGGCAGGTGTTATGGTTCAAGTAAACATAAGTTTTTGATAGACTATCAATAGGATACAAATACTTTCACAGGGAAACAAGTGATGTCCAGTCCATGCCAAGAAAAGTTCATTACAGCCTTTCCCACATATATAACAATCACCCATATAACAATGCATAACCCCAGAGTCACCATTTTGTAAAGGCTTTGTTGAAATCACTCCTGATGCTTTCAAAATAGTTGAGCTTCTAAGACTATGATGATAAACAAACTTTCTAAGCCAAATTAATTATATTACAGTTGTTAAAAAACAATCTCATTATAGATATTTACTCAGCTTAGCATTTTCTGGCACAAGGTTACAGGATTAAGGATATAAGGATATAACTCACTAGCAATGGCCTGCAAGATTAGCTTGCTAAAAATCCCACAACCCTTATCAATGCTATTATATGATCTAAAACTTAAGGTTTAGTATTATTAAAACTAGTAAAATACCTTTTGCTAACAGTATACCTAGGGATGGAAATCTAAAGTTCTAATATCTGAAAAGGCACCATCTCACTTTCTCTCCCCCCTCCTTACCATAACCCCCCCCCTCGAGTCTCTAGTCATTATTTTTAAAGCGAATTGGATAAAAACGAAATCGACACATCAGCAGCAGCAGTAGTAGTAGTAGTCATATTACCAGCAGTCAGTGAACACACATACATACACACACAGCAGAACTTGCTTAGCACCAGCCAGTTTTATGTCTGTTCGCATTACCCCCTCCTCTCTTTCTATTTGTATTTGTTATGTGACAGACAGAATGAAATGCACATTATCATACAGATTTTGATTAATGTATATTAGAAAAATTCATAATCTTGATGATAATGTAATTTTTTTTAAATTAAAAAATCTAAGTTTTAAAGAGTTTTTGCCATGTTGTTTTCCAAGGAAATTCTTGTTACAAAAAAAAAGAAAATCAATTGTGATAATGTTTGTATTTGTAAAGACAGGCTTGACAGTGAAAGCATGAAATTGCTTCAAGTAATACAAGATGTGTGTTAAAAGGAAAATCTGGGAGGAGAGCAGGGTGGGGGCAGATAGAAAAAATATCTTGTATCAAAAACAAATTAAAAATACTACCAACACCAAAACCACATTTTGCATAACTTTATTGGTAGAATTGAAAGATGGAAGAGGAAGGGCTGAAGGGGAAAAGGGGGATAGGTAGTGAGAGGAGAGAGAGAAGAGGAAGAGGAATAGCAAGGGTGTGAGAGGGGGGAAAGGATTTAGAAGGAAAAAATCCAAAGAGAAATAAAAAAGGTGTTGATAAATGAGGAGGAAGGGGAGAAGTATGCTGAAAGTAAGAGAGAGGAATAGGGGAGAGAGAAAGGTTGATAAGAAGAAACAAGGAGAAAGTATGGAAGATAAAAAGAAAAGAAGGAAAGAAAGAATTGGAGAAAGTGGGAGGGTAATTTATCATTAAAATTCTAGGTTGGGATTCAAATGTAATGAAATTAAATTGAAACAGGAAAAAAGAGGAGAATTGATTCAGAAGGAATATGGCAAACTGAAATGGAGACCAGGAAAAAATAAATCCATGAAAAAATAAATATAAAAAAATGTTAAAAAAGAGCTATCAGGAGAAAATGTAACCCATAATATTACAGGCAGGGTTTATTAACCTGTTTGTGGTTAAGCATATTTTTTAACATTGTAACTCCTGAGGCAGGTTTTTCTCATAAATTAGAAAAAAAACTTTTCTATTGACCA
The DNA here is from genome assembly GCA_006491835.1 of Architeuthis dux. Taxonomy (NCBI): domain Eukaryota; kingdom Metazoa; phylum Mollusca; class Cephalopoda; order Oegopsida; family Architeuthidae; genus Architeuthis; species Architeuthis dux. The sequence continues at coordinate 1,985,454 of VCCN01005630.1, read as the reverse complement.
ATAACCACAAAGGATTATTTACAACTGGCTGTACACAATTTAGATGCACAATGCAATTGCGCATCAAATTTAATTTTGTGTATGAGCAAGTTAATTTTCATACTTGTAAATGCAAATCTATTGAATTCTATAACAGCTTAACAATTGAAATGTGCACAGACAGCCTAAAGACAAAGATAACTTCAAGCAAAATGAATGAATGAATAAATAAATAAATAAGAAAGCAAGGGAAATTATGAATCACCACCACCCATATATGCTGTGTTGGGGTGATCAATGAATAAATTACTTTTCTCGCCTTTTGTTGGGCTGTGATCACTAAAAAAAGGTGGCACAAACTAGTGATCATTTTAGCATAAACCTACATTGCATATTGAACCCCCCCCCTCTAAAAACCTATTTAGGGGGGGATTTTTAACAAAACAAACCATCTTCCCTACTCATTGAGGGGAGTGTGTGTGTGCAAAATTTCAAGTTTCTACTATGAATGGGTAGGGATGGGCGAAGTCCAGATACATAGATACATATGAATGTCAGAACACCTGAATAACCCAGCAATAAACCTTGAATTTGTCTAGCACATGGATCCAAGTTATCCCATTGACTGCAGATGATTAAAATTTCAGTCATTGCAGTTCTATGGCTCAACTGCGAATGACGGAAATATCCATCAGTAATACAATGGACCTTTCCACTTAAAGTTATGGACGACTTTTTTGCTTGTTTCTATGTTTCACTGTCCATAACTTTCAGTGTAAGGGTCCATTGTTTACAGAGAAAATTGTTCAGCTTATTTTGCGCTACCCTATATAATCAAAGTTACTGCCGCATTTAGAATGCGGCAACTGAGTTTCTCTTGCAACAGTTAATGGGTTAAGAAGCCGAGCTTAGTCCAATCGGAGATTGAATGAACAAATTGAGGCCTGAATGATGCCGAGTGACAATTTAAGTCTGACAGAATCAAAATCAGCCAAGTGGAATAAAGATGTTAAATTCCTGATAATGCCCCTAATCCCTATGCGCCCTATCGAGCAACAAGTTTTTTTCTTTTGTTGCTGCTACTGCCTGGGCAGGTAAGGTAGTCATGGGAGAGTGGTTTGCCCAAGTTCTTACTAACCCATTTTTTTTCTATCAATCTTCTCTCTGGAATGCCAGTTAGGAGACATTTGTCAAGATATCTGGTGATATAACAGAACGCAGAGAGAAGAGGATGCATGCCTTTCCTAAGGGTATTAGTTTGAAGTGAACATAACGAGTCTCAGCTAATACTTGTTTTATTCAAGGAACAGAATTCAATCTTCACACTTGGAAATATACACACTTTGTTTATTTTGTTGCTGCTACAGCCTGGGCAGGTAAGGTAGTCATGGGAGAGTGGTTTACCCAAGTTCTCACCAACCCATTTTTTTTCTATCAGTCTTCTCTCTGGCATGCCAGTTAGGAGACATTTGTCAAGATATCTGGTGATATGACAGAACGCAGAGAGAAGAGGATGCATGCCTTTCCTAAGGGTATTTAGTTTGAAGTGAACATAACGAGTCTCAACTGATATTTGCATTGTTCGAGGAACAGAATTCAATTGTTTTCTGTGCTGGTAACTGTTACACCTACCCAACACCACCAAATTTTCACACTTGGAAATATACACATTTATATTCAAACCTACGCAAATATTGTTACATATTGGTTGGGAAGTTTTCGCACATCCGCCATATTCACCAGATATTACACCTTCGGATTACCAATTATTTTGGTCTTTACAGAACGTTTTTATGAAAAACATTTTGATTCCCTGGAATCAAAAGGCAAATAGAGTAGCTCTTTGCTGAAAAAGGTAAAAAAGGTCTGCAAAAATGGAATTATGAAGTTGTTTGAAGTCTAGTGGAACAAAACAATGTATATGTTGCTCAAGAAAGATAATGTCGAACATAAAAAATTTGTATTTTATTTTTACTTAAAACTGAACAAACTTTTTGGGTAGCCATATATATTTTGTCAATCTTTGCAATAATGCACTGGGAATAACGGCCATTTCTGAATGGTGAAAAGGGGCTAGATTTTTTTTAAAATGACTAAAATTGGGTAGATTTTATTTCCAGGTAACTGTATACACCCCAAAAGCACATACAAAGGCTCCAAAAAGCATAGATATACAATGTATTGATAAGATATTAACGTTCAAATAACGTTATTCTCGATCTAAAGATCGAAACGTCCAAATAAAGTTATTCTCAATCTAAAGGTATCGTTCTTTATATTTATAGAGAAATATTTATATTTATTTATACTTTTTGAAGCCTTTGTATGAGTTTTTGGGGCTATTATTTTTTTTAATCTAGCCATTTTTAGCCATTCCAAATGGCCAATTCAAAAATAGCCATTCTCCCAGTGCATTATTGCAAAGATTGCCTATATTTTACTCACACACACATACATGCTGTGACAATCTTAATAGAACTCTTCCACTTAACGCACACATATACAGAAATTATTAATAATTAAATTTAATCTGTGACAAATCCATAATAGAAGGGGCACTCAATGTAGATCAAAACTATCCCGTAATGTATAAACTTATATATTATATATAGTACTAGATTTTTAGACGCCTACCTTTAACATAAGAATGTATTAACTGGAGCAGAAATAAGAGAATATCAATGTTAAGAAAAAAAATCCAATTGTTTAGAAACCTTATGTAAACAGAATATATATTACAAGCTTCTGTGTACAAATTTGCCCAATTGTATGTGTGTATGTAGACCTCTTTATTTGTGCACCCATGTACGTTTACTGAACGAGAGGGAAGCAGCTAAGGAAATGCAGGAACCCCCTCCTCCACAGGTTGGTAAGGTCACTTAGCAACTGTAGTAATTGTACAATAAAATGGGAGCCTACATTTGTTCAAGTGCGGGCCTCAAATCTGAGTTACTATAAATAACTATCAAGGTCAGTCTTAGAGTTTATATTCTGTAAACAGAGGGGCTTCATACTGGTGTAATGGTTAGCAAGCTGGTCTCACAGATCATTGCTATCAAGTAGTGAATTTGATCCTCACTGAGTGACCCATACTTGTAGATTTGTACCAAAACTAAGTTGTGATTACTGAATAACTCTATATTCTGTAAAAAGCAAATGGCGAAACACTAAGATGCAAAAGATGAAACAGAATTAGCATTCAAAGGGAAATTATGAATCACCACCACCCGTATATGCTGAGTTGGGGGTGATCGATTAAAAGGTTGGAAAAAAGGGTGATCAATGAATAAGTTACTTTGCTCGCCTTTTGTTGGGCTGTGATCACTAGAAAAGGTCTGAATTTTCAAAAAACAAGCGGGCACTAGTGACCAATTTATCATAAACCTACATTGCATATTCTACCCCCTCTAAAACCTTTTCAGGGGGGATTTCCATACTCATTGAAGGGAGTGTGTGTGCAAAATTTCAAGTTTCTACTATGAACGGTTAGGGCTGGGCGATGTTTGGATGCATAGATACATATAAATGTGAGAACACATGAATAACCTAAACCCATCTATAAACTAGTGTTGTGGGAAGCGAAGATTAATAGAAAATAAAAAGACAAATCAAACAAAAATTACCCATCCTTGAAGGAAAGAAGAATAAAATACTCTTTTAATATTAATTAGTGGCACATTTTAAGCCTTTCCGACCTCAGGGGCTGTCCAAACCTAAACCCAGCAATAAACCAGTGTTTAATTACGTAATAACTCTATATTCTGTAAAATCTCTAAGATGCAAAGGATGACAAAGAAAATCATTCTTAGATGAAAGATTGTCAATTATTATTAATTTTTATCTAGTATTTCCTTCGTCTTATTTCTGTTGCTTGTTTACACTTAGTAGTAGTAGTAGTAGTAGTAGTAGATGTAGTAGTCTTACATTGTCCGAATTTGTGCCATCGAATAAACATCTTTCATCTTGTTGCTCTTCATTGCAAATACTCAGACTGTTATTCTGGAAGATTATCTTACTATGATAGCTGCTGTGACCGGTCGAGCAACAAGACCTTTATGGTTGGCAGAAGATCAAATCTAACCATATAAACTTATTTCTTATCTCCCCCTCTCCCCAATTGCTCGGAACCGCTATATTTGATGTTATTTTGTTTAAATACATTATTTCGTATTAGTAGTACTATTATCTTTGATCTTTTATTAGATGAAACATTCTCAACATTTATCAATTTTTGACTAGTATTTCTTTCATCGTTACATCAGTTGTTTTTCATGGCTGCTAATGAAGAATAAGCTTTCAGCTTCAGACTCAAACACACATCCCTTTTTATCTCGGGAAGCCTGTCTTAGTGATGAAAAGCAACTGAAGCTAAGAAGAAAGAAATACTAGTCAAAAATGAATAATGGTTGTCAATGCTTCATCTAAAAAAGAATTCAAGATAATATCACTGCAGTCTTTTCCAAAAACTGGAGCTTTATGATTTGAATATACATTTTAAAGTTGTAGCCAGAAGCCAGAAGTCTATCAATCTTGGCACCTCACCATGGGACAATGGTTAGCAAGCTAGTCTTACAGACTATATTTGAGTGGATCCTCACCAAATGCCCTACAGTTGTGGCCTTAGTAAGTATCTACAAGTTTACCATTCTGCCCCAAAAGCTGACCACATTTCTGGATAAAAAACTATTTAAAAAATATAATTTAAAAACGGAATCATACAAGGTATAGTGGTTTAGTTCAAGAACTTTGTTAAGCTGTCAACTCAGACATAAGGATATCATATATGCCGGACTATAAGACGAATGGTTTACAAGGGTATTTGGAGGACTGCCACTCACTGCAACTCACCCAAGCCCCATAACTCTCCATATCAAGCTTCGATAGATGACCCTTAGTCATAATACCAGCAAATTGGACACAGTGTAATATCTGCATAGTTTTTTCTTTTTTCTTAAATTCAATGGTACGGTACATCTGTAGATCTGAATGAATTCACTTGCAATACCCGCAGAGCATCCAGTGAGGATCAGACTCCCTCACAATTACTTGGGAGATCAGCCACTGGACCAGTGTTCATGGCATTCTAAGTAATTCTATACCATTACTTCTGGCAATGGGAGCTGACATTTGCTGACTGGCAATTGAGTGTTGATTTATGTGTCACAAATAATGGTGGATGCAATGAGTATGTTGTAGAAATAAAACCATTTATATATTTCAGAAAGACTTCAGACTAAGATATATAAGTTATGCTTTAATGTTTTTAGTACAGTTACAACTCGCACACACAGTAATGCTAACTGAGAAAGGTCCATTATTTTTAATTAAGGCTAATTTAGAAGAAAGAAAAAGTCCTATTACTAACCCGACGAACTGGAACTGACACAGCCATATACAGAGTGTCAGAGAAGAAAATTTATCAATATTAATTATTCAGTGTGAGATAGATTGCTGGCCTGTGGGGGTTGGGGATCATGTAATTAAAACAATGGACTAAGCAGCAGAGTTGGGGGGTGAATAACTCTGATGACATGTTGAGGAAACAATCTGCTCAAGAGACAAGCCAACCAGCACAAATGTCAAAATGGGATGTTGGATGATGTATAAGAGGAATAAATCAAGATGGTGAACAAAATCCTTACAAGAAACTTAGAGTTAGGGAAAGGGGTGAACAAAGAAACCAATTCCTCGGTATACAAGTATTCTCTTTACAAATTTGTGAACATACAAGTAAAATGCTTTTGTACCATGAATCTATTAACGAGCAAAAACTCTGAAGTATTTTTGGGACTGTGAAATTATGTTATTAATTTTAGAATTATTATTGAGTAAAATCTGTCAAAATAGAACTGTTTTTGAATTTTGCAATGCTAGTGAGTTTCATACCGCAGCAACTGTGATTGTGGTTCATACTTTCACTTTGTTTTGTGTATACTTCTTCCAGTGCATTGTCGGCCCTGTCAGCTGGGGACTAGAATACGCCGACTGCATACCCTGCAGAGGGATAAGACCCCCCCCAAACAGGGGCCAACTGTTTTTTCACAAAGACTCTAGTTTTAAAAAATAACCTTTCACCAAAGTCACAAGACTCTATTTAAAAAATAACAACCTTTCACCAAAGTCTCAAGACTATTAAAAAAAACCTTCCAACTTTCAGAAGTTTAAACTGATTTCGGTATTAAATGACCCATCAAGGGTTGATATGCCGCTAAATCAATCAATCCAGTGTATTGTTTGGAAGTGGGGAACAGATATTTACAACACTTTTGGGATTATTCCACTACCTTGCCCT
>VCCN01005630.1:1895429-1914328 GCA_006491835.1 Architeuthis dux | reverse complement strand
TATATATATATATATATATAGCCATTTGATATTAATGAAAAAGAATAATAGCCTATCTAGGGCAATGGCACCCTAGTCCCCTTCAAAGTACTCCCCTTGAGACTTTACACACATCTCAGCATCCCTTACACTTTTCAAAACAGACTGCAAAGTCCTCTTTCAGGATTGCTATCAGCTGCCCTGCCACATTCTTTTCAATCTAATCCACGATCTGAAATCTCCCTTTCACAGCAAAAAGCCAGAAGGTTGCAAATAGCCAAATGTAGACTGAAGTGGTAAGTGGGGGCTGACAGGGTGATGGGATGTTTTGCCAAAAAACCCCAACACAATACGTGAAGAATAGGCAGGCTCGGTCATTATGAATGCATCACACAGTAAACAAGCTCACTCAATAGTGTTTCACAGCCGACTGAGTAACCCCACACACAGCTTAGTCTGGCACAAGGCCAAATATACGTGCCTTGAAAATCAGCATTCAAAATTCTTGCTTCAAGCTTGAAAATCAACCACAAGTACTAGTGGGACACAACTACCACCCTTAAATTTGCACACTTGTCTATAGGCAGCATTTCTATTAAACCCAAATCAAATATGAGTTTTAGTGCCACTTCTATTTGAGGCTAAGATCTTGAGCGAAAAAAAGATGTCAATTTAATCATAATTGGCTGCCATTATAAATTAAAAATGAATATAGTGCCACCATTTTGAATAAAGGCTGTAGAATTTACTCTGAGATAATCCACCCTCATGGGGGGCAAATGGGGCATTAGACCACCCCTGGATCAGGCCATCTCACCTAGGATGAAAGGGGTTTCAAAGTTGGTATCTTATAGTCAATAAAGAATAATGGTACAGTACAATTGTTTTATGTAACCCCAACTTAATATTCTCTGTATTATTAAGCCTGATGCTCGTGCTATCGTGTCACCCTGGGGTCAGGTCATTCATCTCTTACATCAACAGTCAAGTGCACATCTGACATTAGGATCATATAGTGGGTTGTACTTGCTTACACTACAAATGGCAAAGAGTTCAGCACCTTCTCTGCGGATGGAATGCCTATCGTGTGACAGGGTTGCCATTAAGATATATTCCAAACATACCTTTTTGTCCCTCCTGAAAATATATGCTTTTGCATTTTAACAGGTTGTATTTACAGATTTGTCTCTATTGACAGATTGGTCTCATTTGACAGGTTGTATTGATGGATTGGTCTCATTTGACAGCCTTCCAGGATGGCAATCCATGAGATCGAACGCATCTATGGTCTGACTTTCAGGCTTGTTTTTCTTTTTCAAGTGTCAGATTTCCTGATAGAAATTATACTCTCAGGTTGCTTCCTTATTATGACCATGTGCCAAACTAGTGAATATCTACTCATTACTAGAGTCTGGTTTTAAACAATAGCACACATTTTCTACATACGAATCCCCCTCCCACATCCCCACCCAAAGTCATCTTTTTCCTATTTGGAGGATTGATCCCTTGTATGCTTCTTAGTTATGCATAAATGGACTCTATTTTAGAGGATTTGGGGTACAATCTGTTACAGAATGTCTGCCATTAAGAATAGTGAGATCATTCTGAACTCGATGAACGGTATCAAGCCATATCAACCCCCCCCCCCTCCCCAAAGGGGCAGAAAAAGTGATGAGGTGTTTGCATCACTTTTTAAGTCCCACAAACACCAGAAACACTTCCTTGAAAAAGAAGTAATTTGGTTACCAAAACCAACTCATCAATCCTTCTTCTAGCCCTTTTTATTTTTTATTTTGTTTATCATTTATCATTTCACACAGGAAAGGATACCCAAAGATATGAGTTTCAGGTGGAAGGTTTTGAGACAAAGTCATATATTTTAATGCTGTAATCTTATAGTTTTTTTTTTTTAATAACAACATCTTGTGTTTTCTGGAAACTTTTTTTAGTTCCATATGGTTGGTCTCATCGTGTTTTACCAGTGAAATAAATCTTTCTTAAAAGAGAAAGAAAAAATTATTAAGTCTCAATCTGAGAAGCAGAGTTTTTTCTTTATTTGGCACTTGAAATAAATAAAAATCTATTTTTACAAAAAATTTTCTTGAAAGGATTTATACATCCTGTACTAGTTACTTGAGTATGGTCTTCATTGGGAAACCCTGTGCCAGTCTGGTTATGAAGTACCCATCACCAGGAAAGGAGAAAATCTAACAAAACTGGCAGTGATAACTGAGTTCGGTATTTAGTCCAAGTTGGGACGGTGGCCTAGATAACTAAAGCGTTGGTTAAAAAGCGTATGACTGTTGAGTCATCTGTAGGTTGTGGGTTCAATCCCAGGCAGGAGCACCACAACTGAAAAATTAACCACGAAATAATTTCTAGGACATGGATAGTGGAATGAGGACAGTATACCCCCGTGGATCAAATAAAGGGTTCAGTTCAATAGTTCCGGTAAGTTACCGACAAAACTTGACACCTGAAGAAGGCCGGAGGGTACATCGGCCGAAACGTTGTGGAAATGACAACCAAGATGAGGATCTCAGTCCGAACAATAGTATTGGCAGCGATAAATCCAGTTTATTTTATTAAAAATGTAATTAATTTTGGCAATCTTTGCATATATGCACTTAAGAGAACAGCCATTTTGAATCATCAATTTTGAATGGCTAAAATGGCTCCATTGTTCTCTATATAAATATTTATTGATGTGGTCTTTCATATTTTGAATTCCTTGGTAAGCCCTCCAGCCATCCGTCACCATACATTTAGTTCTAGGCATTACCTTTACCCTTTCCGCGTGAAATTCAAAACATATGAACGGCATAAACTACCATAGCGATAATGACAAGTTGCTAACACTAACCCTAAACACTAACCCTAAAAAACAGATTAATGGCTTCTATTTTCATTGTTAATATCAGATCAATAATTTGTATAATTATACTTTTTTTTAGCCTTTGGAGCGTATTAACATTTGTAGCTATACAGTTACCTGGAAATGAAATCTAGCCACTTTTATAGAGAGTCAAAATTGCCATTCTCCTAAGTGCGTATATGCAAAGATTGCCTTAATTTTTTAAAGAATGTGTCGTTAGCTTTAAATATATTATGAGTGAATTTTAGTAGTTGTTAACACCAAAAAAGTTCAAATTGATTCTTCCCTGCTTCCAAAGTAACACTTTTCCCATCCAAGTTATACGATGAAGGGACCCAGCATGGCACGCCAATTGTAGATCAAGGGTTTTGAAACTTTGAAAACTCAAGGGCCCTTCTATAAAGGAAATATTCTGGTGGGCCCCATTTTTAGCATTTAGTTATAAGACTAATTAATGGACGACAACAAAAACCAATTTTTTTGACATTTAAAAATCATATTTATTTAAAATGGATTACATTGTTCCAAATTCTAATATATGGTACATGACTTCTTGGCTTTTCCCAAAGCTAAAAATGGACAATGGATGAGATTATGGGGAACATGATGAGGCAGCTGTAGAAACTTGAAATGTTGTGCTCACACACATCAATGGGTAGGGAAAATGATTGTTTTTGTTTTTTGAAAATTGTCCCCATAATAGGTTTTTAGAGGGGGGTTCAATATGCAATGTTAGTTTATGCTAAATTGGTCACTAGTTTGTGCCCACTTGTGTTTTGAAAATTCAGACTATTTTTAGTCATCACAGCCCAACAAAAGCTGAGGGAAGTAACTTATTCATTGATCACCCCTATTCTCAACTTTTTAATTGATCACCCTCAACACAGCATATATGGGTGGCAGTGATTCATAATTTCCCTTGTTCATTTATAGTTTTGATATGCTCATTCCCCAGTAATGCAATACACCCAACAAACGAAATTGCGTGATCAATCAAGACTGAAAAGATCCATGTGGTATAATTATCTGTGTCAAATCAGAATTCGGAAAATGGCAAATTGCCAATTGAAACATATTGCAGACCTTGATTCTAGAAGCAACAATTTTTTCTCTTTGTCTTTATGGTCCTGGTTTTGCTGGGAAGGTGAGAGAGAGAAGCAGAGATACCCTTATTACTCTTGATCGCCAGCCAAAGAAGAGGATACACCTGCTGAGTACTCAACCTCAAAATACACGCCTCAACCCGATCTTTCTTTTATTCTACATATTTTTTTTGTATCATCTTGTAGTTTGCCGAGAATTTCTCAAGACAATTCTATGAAAAAAAGAAGGAATCCAGTGATACGTATGAATAGTCTTCAAATCAAGCAGTAAATAGACCTATGTTATAAGTAGTAAAGGCGGCTTTCTTTCTTTCAGTGATGGCCAAAGAGAGAGCTCTGTGGTTACAAGCTACAGACTAGAAATCCTACCAAGCCTGGCTGCTGCAGGGTTAAACTCCACTCCTACTCAGACTGAAGATGATTACTGAAACTTTTGTATTGTGTATATATTAAATAAATTCATAGATATATAAGACGTCAGTTTAGCACAGGTGGTAAGAGAGTCACCTAACAATCACTTGGTCGTGATTTCATATCATGGTAGGAAAATGTAAATTTTATATATATCGGTTTGGTTTAACATTACGGGATAGACAAACAGTGAAGAATTTACATCCCTAAATTTGGTGAGGATTGTTGTTGCTGTTGTTACGGGGGGGGGGGCAAAGTCCACTCCAACTTGGGACTGTTTAATTCTGAGTGTTGATTTAAAAAATAACTAGGGAAATTATGAATCCCTGCCACCCATATATGCTGTGTTCGGGGTGATCAATTAAAGAGTTGGAAAAAAGGGTGATCAACGAATAAGTTACTTCTCTCGTCTTTAGTTGGGCTGTGACCACTAAAAAGGTCTGAATCTTCAAAAAACAAGTGGACACACATTAGTGACCAATTTAGCATAAACTTACATTGCATATTGAACCCTCCTCTAAAAACCTATTTATGGGGAGAATTTTCAAAAAACAAAAAAGCAACATTTTCCCTACTCATTGAGGGGAGTGTGTGTGCAAAATTTAAAGTTTCTACTATGAACGATTAGTGCTGTGCAAAGTCCAGATACATAGATAGATACATATAAATGTCAGAACACATGAATAACATAAACACAGCAATAAACCAGTGTTGTGGGTAGCAGTGATTAAAAACTCTTTGGGCCTTTTCATGAGTCGCCACCAAAAGCTAACATCCACAATTTTAAAGTATGGAAGCCTAAAAACAAAAACAAAAATTATTTTTTAAAAAGAAAGTTGGAAATTAACAAAAAATCCATAACTGCTTAATAGCCTAAAGTAGTTCTGCTATTGGGCAGGTGACTAGGGAACAAAAGTAGCCTGGTGACTGGATATCCAACCCTAGACCGTACCCCGCAAAGATAGATGAGTAAATATTTGCTTTAGGTTCATAAACTCTATTATACTCAACACGAAAGGGAGATAACCAGCAGAGACGCTGTATACAATGAAAGGGATATGCTTAAAGCATAAATTACTCAGACAATTTTGGAACATATACTATATAGGCAAAGTCTCATTTTGTTTTGCTTACTTTACTGCTATTCAACTTATTTAGTTAGTACAGAAAATCATTATTTATGGCAATAGGGACAACAACGAAAAATTCAAAACTGAATTTTGGAATTTCTTTTTTTTAAAAACCTAATAAACCTTTAAGCCTTTTATCAAGTTTAAGCACTCAATCTGAACATTGAAAATGAGCAAAGGGAGTGTCAGTGGTCAGGAATTAATACAAACATTACTGACAGAATAGTGCTATGTAAAATGTGTGTATGACTATGTATGTAGAAACACAATGTGAAGAATGCTATCAATATTCCTGTGGGAGAATTTGTCCATTCCACCATTTCTTTTTCTACTTACAAATCTTGCCTGCAAATATTTGTATCATTCACAAGCATCAGTTTTTTTCATATACAATCCATATTTATGATTTGATGTATATTGAAGACTTAATGAAGTGAATATAAACCAAGGCACTACAGCAAACGATGCGGACATTGATTGATTAGAATGGCATTTTGATAACTGTCTTGGAATTGAAAGGAAGAACATAGAAAATTCTATGATAAGAGAAACAGGTTTTGTTGGAAATTAAGTAAAAAATGGAACATAGAAGAGAGAGAAAAAATGTATTGATAGATCCAAATATCTAAGATCCAAAGAAAGAAAGAAAAAAAAAAGGAAAAGATCCCTAACCTGCCCACCTTTTTTATCGGCCCATTTTGAACTTTCCATGGAGGTTTAAGCAATTCCCCCCCACCCTGCATTCTTTTCCTCCCCACCCTTGCAATCAAAATGAGGAGAAGAACAGATCTTCAACAATCCAGTTTTCATGCTCTGTTGGTCACAAAAATCTTCATTTTGGCTTAAGATGTTTGGCACATCATCAAAGATGTAAAGGCATTCAGAATGGCAGATTGCTGACCTTCAACAGGTGACATCACAAAGAATGTAGGTAGAGCACAAGGAATTCTTAGATACTGTATGTCCATCAACACATTATTTTATTATATATATATATATATATATTCACACACATCAATACATATACATTATATCAGATGCATGCATATATTAAATATATACGTATGATTCCTTCTATAGATATGAGACTGGGTATAGAAAAGGTTTATTCCAGGAATCCTTTGTTATATGCCTTGATGCCACAGGAATTAATGCATTTTGTCATGTAAATATTTTGTTTTTATAAAACAAAGCTCAAGAGAGAAAGGCTATTTTTGTTTAAAATAAGTTTTCTTAGTTTTGCAATTAGTATCACTAAGCAGGCATTCCTCAACTGTCTACTCTCTACTCTGTCCTCTCTCCAAGATTTCAAAGCGCTTTTCCTCCCACTCTTTTTGAAAAAGAATTATTTGATTTGTTGCTGCTTTAATTTGCTTTAAATACAATAATTATTATTATTTTCCTATGATGAGGTCACAATTTTGGAACATGAAGTTATAAAAATAACTTTATGTTCTAAAATTTCAACCTCATCTCAAACTAAATATCTATAAGTTAACCAGTAAGATTTGCTGTCTGTGTGATCACATGTGTACCATTGGACAATCAAAATTCAAAATATTTGGAATATATCTTAGCGGCAACCCTGTTACCAGTGAAAAATAATATCATCTTTTTATATGGGTACATTAGTTCTGGTTACATAAAACAATTATACTGCACCATTATCCTATAAGGTTCCAACTTTCAAATTCCCTCACCCTAGCTGAGATGGCCAGATACAGGGAGGGCCAAATTCATCCATTTGCCCACAATTTTGAAACATGAAGATATTTTTATAGCTTTATGTTCCAAAATTTCGACCTCATCTCAGATCAGTAAGATTTGCTGTGGTTGTGTGTGCATGGTTGTGGTTGTGTGTGTGGTTGTGTGTGTGTGTGGTTGTGTGTGTACCATTGGACAAACAAAATTCAAGTTACATATTTGCTAATCATTCATTTTTAACATAGTGCAATCAAGATGTGTCTTGGTAACAGAGAAGGTCAGCTCATGAATATCTAAAAAGAAAACTTCTCTTTACTACAAAAATACAAATATTCCTAATTGGGTGCTTATCATATTGCAATGGTTAGCCAGCTAGTCTTGTGGATTTATTGGCTAATATAATATTTACCTTGTTCCAGACTACACTAAGCTTAGTATTGGGTGCTTATCATATTGCAATGGTTAGCCAGCTAGTCTTGTGGATTTATTGGCTAATATAATATTTACCTTGTTCCAGACTACACAAAGCTTAGTATTAGATATGTGCAAAAGTTCCCAGTGCAGTGAATAGACACAGTTGAAATCTGGTTTTCCACCGGGAAATTTCTCACACACCCAATAACTTTTCAGGCACGGGCATCTGCTGCCACTGTTCATCATATTTCCGGGGAAGGGGGGTGTATATTCAGAATATATCTTAGCGGCAATCCTGTTACCAGCGAATAATAATACCAACTTTTTATATTAAGTTGGGAGTTACATAAAACAATTACACTGCACCATTATCCTTTATTGGTTCCAACTTTCAAACTCCCTCGTCCTAGCTGAGAAAGCCTGTTCCAGGGAGGGCCAAATTCCCCATTTGCACCCCAGCCCTGGATGCTCAGGTTTCCAGGGTACCTGGCTTAGAGGAGTAAGCAAACTTATCTGGCAGACCATTAGCTAATGCATTAGGGGCTTTTTTTTTCAAGTCCAGCAAGAAGAAGAAGACAAGTACAGGTGCATTCCCTGCTTTACAAAAGTTTACTTTATTACACCATTTTGCTTTTGTGAAACACCTCAAGCCACCAAAGCTATGAATTGTGTCTGTGAGCATCTGGGCTTTATCTACATTTATTTTGTGCATCTGTTAGCAAGATGTGTCCTAAGGTACCAAAAACGACTAAGAGCTTGTAAGGGTGTAAGGCTTAGCATAAAATTGGCAGACACAGAAAAAGGTTATTTAAGGGGTCTGGGAACACTCAAAAGATTTTCCCATTATAATATTAGTTTGCTTGTTTGTATGCACGACCAGTATGCTTTCTGATTATTATTCATTATCCCCATATCTTTCATCCCTTCAATTCTCCTTCCCCACCCACACTTGCAATGCTCAGAACAAGGGTAAGAATGGAAGAGGGTGCCTATGCTTGAATGGGAGTGAAAGGGACTCAACCTTCACTATAAATGTCATTCATTCAGTCATTGTCCCTCACAAGTTTGAAGCCTTAAATAAAATTATAGTAGTAGTAGACCACAGGAATATAAACAGATAGCAAAAGTAACCAATAATAATAACAACAGATATATTAGTTTCATTTGCCTTTGTATGTTATTACTATAGTTAATACAGATACATTCCATAGGTAATAAATTACATAATTATATACTTCAATTGCAGAAATATATATCAGAGTAATGATGATATTTTAGTTGTCAACACCCATGGAATTTCCATGGGTCGAGCTAGTATAAATTAATGGTAATTGCTTCTTCACTTTATGCCAATTTCGGCTTATGAAAGGTTTCATAAGAATGCTTTACTTTTGTATAACGGAAGAAAACTTGTATTTAAACGCTGTCCAATGTTAATTTCCCTAAGTTCACATGGAACCCATTTCCTAAGGCTTGCAAACAATGTATTACATGTGACGGATTCACCTTTCATCTTTCTGTAAATTCTCAGATTTGTGCCGAATCTTCTTTCAAACTTTTTCTCATTCATCAGTTTTCAAGTTTGGAGGTTTTCCAAAGCATTCTTTGTTCTTGAGCTCAAAATTAGAAACTGTCAACATAGGTTTCTTCTGTTTTTAAGTGATTCTGCCTGGCTGGCTATGTATGTATGTGTCATGTGTATAGACCATACCAATGGAGCTAGAGGGCTGAAAATTTAAACATCTACTCCTTATTATGTCTAGAAAAAACGTTTTTGTTGTTTTTTGTAAATCCTCCCCCAAAATAAGTTTTATGGGGTGGAGTTCAATTTGCAATGTAAGTTTATGCTAAATTGATCCCTTAGTTTGTGCCTGGCAGCATTCACGCTTAGTTTTTTTCAAAATTCAGACCTTTTTTTAGTGATCACTGCTCAACAAAAGGCAAGAGAAGTAACTTATTCATTGATCACCCCTTTTTACAATTTCTTTAAATGGATCACCCCCAACATGGCATACTGCTAAATGACATTGGTCATGTGATGGTTTCTATTGAGTGAATAATCCGACATGTGCTTGCAGCCACAGCATTATTACCATAAGCTCCAGTGATTAACTGGCTTCTGCATCACTTATGCTTAATCCCTCAGATTAAAAATGAAGAGTAAGGCATGTTAAATGGGTATTTCATATCCAGCCATGATTTCCCCCAAAATGCAAAATTATCACTTTTTTGTAAGCAATTCGTAAAGGGTGGACATGCACAAGCAATAAAGAGCAGCATAAACCTCAAATACACTTCTAAGATTTCCCAAACATTGTGCCAAATGTGGTGCTGCAAACTTTCACATCTACCTAATATCAATGCAGAATTCTGATATGTACAAAGGATTTACCTTGGAGTGCCATGCATCAGTTATTGAATTATAAAACTCAAATTACATTTATTGTTTCATTAAACTGAATTATGGTATGGTGATATATTATACATAATAGCTCTTTTTAAAAAATTAAACTTGTATTAATTTCAGACTATTGGAAATGACATTCTTGGAAAATTGATGCAACAATATCGCTCCTCTATTTCTTATTCTGTGCTGGACCGTAGCCATCCTTACCAAAATGAAGGATGGGATAACGGGTAGGACAGAAATTACATCTTAGGTTTCTTCACCCAACAAAACATTTGGGCTTGATTAAAAATTTGTTTGCCTTCTCTAAGGCAAATATATAAAAAATAAACATTCAATCTGAAACATTATCTCCAGTTTTATTAATAATAATAAGTCCTCCTATGTGACAAGCATATTGGGCAATGTTTGTCTTCAATTTGAACGATATGGGATTTGTTCATGGTTTCTGTAGCAATTGTAGGTGTTTTTATGGGGCTGGGGTATTGGCCTAATGCCTACCCCACCCCATTTCTCAACCGGTCTTGCAACCAGCTATGGTGACTGCCAAGCTGTTTTTCTGACAGAGTAAACTTCTCTTAGAATCTTAGATGGACTGCCTCACAGGACTAAACAGCTCCAACTACCCTGCTATTATTTACCCATAGCTGGGGGTTAGATTCATGCCTTTCCCAAAGGCATTAGTGCAAAGTTAACATAAGTAGCCTCATCCAAAACTCTAACTCAGTTTGCTGATTCCATTTGCCATGCCAGTAACCACTATGCCACTCTGCACCTCCAGTTTCATTGCTCTTCCCATTATTGCTCAACCACCAAGCTAAACCTGCAAGTATCCTTCGAATGCCTGATCTACAACCATTTACAATTCCACAGTATCAATGAAATACCTGGTAGAAACAAAAACTTTTCATTTGTTCTAGGTTGCATTCTCAAGTGAAAAGTTTAGGACTGTACAGAGCACGTTCTACAATGTCAGGGAGGCCAAGACTGAGCTGCCAGACAGTTCACCCCCTCCCCCATGTCATAGGCCAACATGGCAGGGTACAGCCCATCACTCTTCATGCCTTACACTTGCTACAAAATACTGACTGTTCCTGATAGGTCAACAGATTTATATCAAGGCCCATCCACATCACTTTCATTAGGTAGGGGTGATGCGTTCTAAGGACAATGACCCAAACACAATTTCAAGAAGAGCACCAAGAAGACAATACTCTACTTAGGCATCTACAATGACAGAAGTTTTTCTCAATAAGCCTCATCACTTAGCCGGAACTCACCCATAAATTGTCTTACACTTGTCACAAGCCTCACTAAGCTTACATCTGATATATGTAATATAACCTCAAGTCTCACTTGCTCTCGGTCCTTAGCCTAGCCACTGATCTATATCTACAAGTACTTTGTCACAGCAAAACTCACACAGCTTATAATTTCACAGTCATGAATCTATAGACAAATTTTTATGTTGTACTTTAGAAGTTAAGGGAAGCAAGAAAGATTACAGACAAAAATAGACGCATGCCATTAAATATGGATACTCAAGGGGCAGACAAAAAGGACTCGCGTATCTTCCTGGATATGCATCTTTTAGCTTGGGGTGGGGCATGGCATAGAATGTGGCTCATTAGATAAAACTAACAATTCAGCTTTGGATAAATCTTACCAGTTGTCTTGGAAACTAGTATTAAAGGTAAATAAGTGACTATTATCAACTAGTTATTCTTCATGAAAACATTCAGATATATTTGAATTTCTATAACAATAAATTATGAAAAAATTCAGATATATTTGAATTTCTATAACAATCTATAAAAATGGAAAAATACTTTCAATTTCAGTGTTCTAGATGTTATAAAATACTAAAATTCTAAAACTTCCAAATTTTAAAAAAAAGATTTTAAATTTTTTATGAACATAGTTCCGCCTTGTGTATTGGATTGATATATGCCTTCTGATGGACATGTTATAGCTGTTTAGGCCATTTTCAACATCCTGATTGCCTTTGATTTCTATAAGATTATCTTTTTTAGAAAATAATCTAAATATACAATGGAGGCCATAATGCATTTGGTAAAAACATCTACTCTTGTTTCTATAGAGTTCAAGCAGTTTCTTCACATTCTCTTACTTACTTTAAGACTTAACAGTTCACTACTTCAAAGCTGTTAATATGTAGTGTAAATAAATGTTTACATCTTAACAATTGCATCTGAGGTTTTATTTAAAAGTGACTGAACTTGTTTAAGTGGAAGAGTCCATTGTTTCAAATGGTGAGTAGAAGATATTTTTATCAGCAAAATATAAATTTCATCTTACTTTTATGTATTAGCAATTGATTCTTTCACTGAAACGATCTCAGTAGTTTTCTTTTCTAAAAAATCATCACATGGAAATTTAAACCAGCATTCCAATGGAAATTATGAATCACTGCCACCCATACATGCTGTGTTGGGGGTGATCAATTAAAAAGTTGGGCTGTGATCACTAAAAAATATCTGAATTTTCAAAAATCAGGCTGGCACAAACTAGTGACCAATTTAGCATAAGCTTACTTTGAAAATTGAAGCCCCCACTAAAACCTTATTTTGGAGGAGAATTTAAAAAAAAAAAAAAATTTAAAAAAAAAAGCATTTTCCCTACTCATTGAGTGTGTGTACAAAATTTCAAGTTTCTACTATGAATGGTTAGGGCTGGGCAATGTCCGGACACATAGATACAGTATCACCTATAAATAAGTACACCCCTACCACTATGTTCTAGAAATTTAATTTTCTTCTAAACCAAAAATCATTTTTTCGTAGTGTTGTACTCATATTTGTGGCAACAGAGTTTCAATGCTGTAGAGTTTGGTCATAAATAATACCCGAAAATATCCATTTTGATTGTGTAATGTCCCACTAAAAATGATAAAATCCTGCCATGTTTGATTTAGAAGACAATTAACTTTCTATTAAAAAGTGGTAGGGTGTACTTATTTATAGGCGTTACTGTACATAAATGTCAGAACAAATGAATAACCTAAACCCAGCAACAGTATTCAAACCGGCCTGTTGTGGGTAGCGGTGATTAATAAATATAGTCCACTGACAAAATTGAAGAATGGTTGCCTCATAATTCTTATAGGAATTCTGGGTCTTATGTAATGACATGAAGTTGGGTTTTTTTTATTGCATGATGAACAGAAAGAGTGGGGGGGGGCCTCTGGTGCTGATCTTTCTTGATGAGCATTTCAAAACTGATAGTGACACAAGCGTCTCTTCATCTTCTATACTTGACAAGGGAAAAGGTCAATAAAAAAGAAACTAGTATGATGGAATGGTCCTTATCTCTAGACGTATAGATAAAGGCATGGCAAAGAAGAAACCCAGAAGATAAAAAGAGTAGGAAAAGCATAAAGATATCAACTATGCAAGTGCAAAAGAGGAGACTGGTCCTCCCTGCCAAGACTGATAATGGATGCAACAGCTATTTACTGATAAAGCACGGGCAAGTAAGATAGTTATGGGAGAGTGGTGTGCCCAAGTGCTCATTCACACACTCTTCTCAGTCAACCATTATAACATGCCTGAGATGAGGGTTTTTTTGTCAAGCTATCTGGCACTGGGACAGGGTGTAGGGAGATGTGGATTCATGCCTTTTTTAGAGCATTGGTGCCAAGAGAACATAAACACAGTCAGAATTTGAACTGCTTGCTTATTAACTGTCACACCGGTGTCACATACAATTTAATTGATCTGCACAGTCTCTTATATAATATATTTTATCCTTGATTTTAACTCATGAAGTGTACTAAGTGACATCTAATGAACATCCTGGTGCAGTCACATGACTGTGTGCCAATTTGCCTACCTGTAGAAAGTTAATTGTCTTCTAAACAGAGGATTTTATTATTTCTAGTGGAACATTACACAATCAAAACAGATATTATCAGGTATTATTTATTACCAAGTTTTATAGCAATGAAACTGTTCCCAAAAATATGAATATGTTGCCGTCCAAAGATGAGTACACCACTACGAAAAAAACCTATTTAGGGAGAATTTTCAAAAAAACTATTTTCCCTACTCATTGAAGGAGTGCGTGTATGCAAAATTTCAAGTTTCAACTATGAATGGTTAGGGTTACTACACAGATAGATACTGTATTGCCCATAAATAATTACACCTCTACCATTATTTTATAGAAATTAAATTCTCTTCTAAAATCAAAAATATTTTTTTGTAGTATTGTACTCATCTTTGGACGGCAACATATTCATATCTTCTCGCAACAGAGTTTCAATGCTGGAGAGTTTGGTAATAAATAATGCCTGATAATATCCATTTTTGATTGTGTAATGTTCCACTAGAAATAATAAAATCCTGCTATGTTTGGTTTAGAAGACAATTAACTTTCTATTAAAAAATGGTAGGGGTATACTCATTTATGGGCAATACTCTATATAGTTATTGGAGTGAACAACATTTTTGACATATTTGTTTAATAAATCCTACCGATGATATCATAGGTAGCATAAACAGCTAGTTAGATAATATTTAGTATATTTTAGTGAAAAGAACTAAAGAATGATAAAATGAAGTTATATATATATATATAAAACATCTCTTAAGCCATAGATCTGATTAGGCAACTTATAAACGTGTCAAGAATAAAACCATAGTTAATACAGAGTCCATGTGGAGGGTGTCAAAATTCCACATACCGAAAAATCATATTCTTTCTGGTTAGAATGATGAGAGATGGAAATCTTACATGCAATAATATCCTATGATAACAGAATTAGATAGGAGGGAAAAGAAAAAGGTAAGAAAAGTTGTAAAGGATGTTACAAAGATGAATAGTGGAGCGGGATACGAAAGGGGTGGAAGGGAACAATCCTCGGGATATGAAAGGGGTGGAAGGGAACAATCCTCTTTATCTGGAAACAGGGGTAACATGATAACAGCCGTATAGGGGATGATTATAACAGCTGACAAAAACCCCAAAGACATTGGAGGCATGCCTGGTTCTGATCTACTTGTATATACATTGCTTTTTATACTCTCTCTTTCTCTCCTCGGCTCATACACATGCTTAGCATATCATAATGGTGAGCAGGCTAGTCTCACAGACCAATTGTCAAACTCCAGTCCAAGTCTGGAGTTGACTTTGTTTTTCTACCATAACAACAAGAACAATCCTCACCAAATTTAGAGAGTAAACTCTTCACTGTTTGTCTGTGTCGTCATGTTGAACCAACCGATATGTAAAATTAACATTTCCCTACCATGATTTGAAATCACGACCAATTGATTGGTAGGCGGCTCTCTTACCAACTGAGCTAAATTGACAAGTATTACATATATATGGAAATTTATCTTACCGATGTGCAAGGGCTTATTTCATTCTAATAAATACATTTATACTAAAAAATATTTTAATAATTTTTTGTTTATTATATATACAATGTAAAAGTTGCAGTAATCATCAGCAGTCAAAATAGAAGTAGGAGTTTGACCCTGCAGCAGCCAGTAGTGAGTTCAATCTTCATTGGGTGCACCATTATTGTGGCCTTGTGCCAGACTAGGCTATGCTTAGTAAATAATGAATTAGGATGCCTACTATAAAGTAATTGTTAGCATTACGGACAAAGGGCCACGATTCCTGGAGCATGAAAGCTCACATGGGCAGATAAATAGCAAATATAATGTGTGATGTGTCTGATCAATGTCTCCAGGTCAGATTAGGGTCACGATTCCTGGGGTGTTGGAGATTTCAATGTTCCAAAATGAAACGTACAGACTATTAAATGGCAGCCACCCGTGTTCAAAGGCTACTTAATGCCTGAATTTTTAAAAGGGTATAAAAAAGCCAAAAATGTGTGTCCATTTTTATTCAATGGATAAATAAAAATATTCTTTTAATAAATCAGAAGTTTTCCATATTTTGATAAACCAAAATCATGATGGGATACATTAATCCCTGGATACATTTGTCCTAGTAGATATTTATTGTCTCATTTACTTTATCTTCCGCCCCAGTACACTTCTAGAAAGATATATACAGGACATATATATCCCAGCAGGCATAGCAACCTTGGGATATATATGTCCCAAGAGTCTCATAAGAGCTAAGCCAAATTAAATTAAATTAGTAAATAATCACACACATGCATATGCTATGTATGTTTCTGCTGGAATAGTTCAATAAGTAGATGGAAGCTTATTCTAGCAGAAGGTGCATAGTTGGGGATTTTAGAAGTATACTTGGTGAAAAGATCTATTTTATTCCATGAATAAAAATGAGTTTCACCTTCCTTAGTATAATAAAAGTTATCACTGACGCCGCTAATCTTTGACACACGACAATGTAGAAGGGAGGAACCAATGCACTATGAATGGCTTGCAAGACTACCTTCAACCATTGCACAATGGCAAACCTTTCTCTTACTGCAACAAAGGCCTCATTAACCCAGCACTTGCAATGGAATCTGTCATTAGTTTGTTGCTCAGCGGTACACAACATGTGCACACCACAAAACAAGAACACCTTGGGGGCCTCAGGGTTTTATGATCAAGTAAAGTAAGTAAGTAGTGCCCTTATGCTGGCTACGACTTCAGCCATCCCTGCTTCGGCTCCACATATCACATTACTACTTAATCGACCCGTTTCCTATATGCATTAGACTTAGTGGTTGTTGTATACTCGTTGAATGTTCTGGACTTCATTAGAAAGGAAGGTCGAAGACTTGCTTATAAAAATATCTGGACGTATTTTTATTACACAACATACATCTTCATACGGCTGGAGAGTGAAGAGTGGGAGAGAGATGACAAAGAGAACCGCCAGGCTGTCCCCAACAGGGACAGCTGTCTTCAGCCTTTCAGCTACGCTGATGTCTGCGTCTTCTATGAGTGTCGAGATTTCTGTTCGCTCTCAGGGATGGCAGTTTTCTGCTTTATAGTTTCTCTAAGGCCTACGTGGTGTGAATCACAGTGTCAATCACCAGTTCCCATTTCCTGTTTTGAACACTGACAATATTTAGACAATATACCTATTTCCTGAGGTGACTGGGTTCACTTACATTTCCCCCCAGGTGTCCGGATACACATATCATAACAGTGGTGACAAGCACCCAAAGTGGCTTCATTCACATCACCCTGCATTATTTTATTCATGGTCAGGGGGAGAGATGGATTCATGCCTTAGTGCAAAGTGAACACTGTCTCCGCTGGAATTTGAATTTGGCTCACTGAGTCCATCCTCTGTGTCATTACCCGCACTGCGCGACCAAGAAAGAATTTGTTTTTTTTTAAAAGTTCATAACAATGTGAAACAAGCAAGGAGGCACTTGATGAAGAAGTCATTCTTTTCTCATGTAATTTTATCCAAATTTTTGTGCATAGAGAAGTCGGAAGGGTTAAGAAAAAAAGAAAGGCAGTGGGTGACAAACATTGCTATGGATTGCTTAAATAAATAAGTCTTGATATAAATAAATAATGGGAATAAATGAATGAGATTCTATGGCACATCAACCCATTTTTAAGAGTTAAGGCTTTTGCAAGCCTTGTTCCTCTTTCAAAACATTCCTTAGTTTTTAAACAATTTAAATTTAACCTGCACTAAACATGAAAACAGGATGTAGACCAGTGGTCGCCAACCTTTTTATGCCCATTTTTGTGACTTTTGTGAGGGTAAAATTTTCATAACGCCCACTAATATTTTAAAGCCAGTTAGCCACTTAATAAATGGCTGAAAGTGGCTATATTTATCAAAAATGGCTAAAATTGCATAGATTTCAATTCCAGGTAACTGGGCAACTGTATATTCTCCAAAATCTCTTACAAAGGCTCCAAAAAGTAAATATACAATGTATTTATCATATAATAAGATATTAATGAAAATAAAAGCCACTGTTTTGGTTGGAAATCTTTGTAATAACACACTGTTAGTCATAACAAAAACGTATTGACTTCCGGTGTTGTCTGTGTGGCGGAAGTAAGACAGACATAATACCTGAACTTGCGACCCAGTAATGAGTCTATCACCCACTAGTAGGTGGTATCACAATTGACAGAGCAGCCATGCAATGGACAGTCAAGATCACTGGTAGCTCCTAACAGCTCACTCTGTGTGTGTGTATATGAGGCATTATCCAAAAATATGGGGAATCTGACCATGAACAAAAAACAAAAAAACTTATCCTAACACCCATTTCCATCATCTCTTTCCAAGTAGTCACCTTGTGAGCCAGGACACTGGATCACAAAGAATAACAGCAAAAGGCTGTACAGAGGGAGCCACTTATTGTAATCTAATCACAGGGTCTTTTAAATAACAATAACTGGCTGATAATATAAAAATAACAATAACTGGCTGATAATATAAAAATAACAATAACTGGCTGATAATATAAAAATCGGAACAATTTACATTCTTCATTATAAAGTTATTAAATTCTCTGTTATAAACAATTTTAATACAAAATTAATATGAAATTTACTGACTTTTTAAATAAATAATTTTGGGACTGGCTGATTTTGAGAACAATATCTGTTGGATAACATTATCCGTGATCATAATAAGCATCTTCCTGTGTACTGCGTGCTGTTCAAGTTTCCCAAACATTTGGGTAGCACCTCATACACGAGTCGCCGAGAGATTCTATGACTAGACAAGTGTTAGTTTTTTGTTTTGTTTTGTGATACAGCCAGACCAGCTTAAAAACTGAAGAAACCTATGTTGACAGTTTTGGTTGATGGTTTCTAACATTGATTTTTATTTGTCTGTATCTCTCCATGAATAATTAACATGAAAAGTATTGGAGTTTCGCAGGTAATCAATAAAGATTTGTTTCTCTGGTCAGCAAAGGGTCTGAAGTGATGGTGATTAGG
>VCCN01005630.1:1851595-1879209 GCA_006491835.1 Architeuthis dux | reverse complement strand
TGTACCAAATCTGCTTCTATAAATGTAGTATTGCTTAATTTTTGCATCTTATACTCCAATGACTGTGGTCGCGAATTACATAACCCTACCCTTACCCCTAATTCTAACATGGTACAGCAGGAATGTCAGAAATTTTGGAGTGTATCTTATTGCATCTCATACTACTGAGATGCGATAAGATACAATACCTCACTGGATGCCGCAACTTGGAGCAGTGGTTAGTAAGTTAGACTTTCAAACCATTGTAGTAACTACCTATATATAATATCTTACAATTCTTGCCGTACCTTTTTTATTTTTTATTTTTTATTTTGGGGAATTAATGTTTGATATATTTTTTAGTTTTACATGGTAAGTGGCATAAAAACAGTTCTTAGTATAGAATATCTAAAAAAATCTTCTTAAAATAAAAGATTTTTTTTTTTTTAAGTTTTTTTTTTAAATCACTATTTTTGACATGACTGTCTACTAGTTTTTGTTTTTGTTTAAATAATAAAGAAAAAACTTATAGTAAAAGGTGATCTCACCAGGGAATTCTAATTGGTGAAAAAATTAAGTGTATATTCAAGATAAATTGTGCATTGGCCTCACCATAATAGTAATCAGTTTGTAAGGCAGTAGCAAAACAAGGCGTGTTAAAAGAAAAACATAAAAAGCATCTTGGGAAGGTAAAAATGGGTTAACGGGAAAAAGCATAGGAGACACACACACACACACACACAACAACAATTTCAAAAAGGGTTGAAGAGAACAGATCTGGTTAGTCACTCAATAGAAACCGTCACATGACCAATGTCTTTTGGCAGCATGGGATGATCAATTAAAAAATTGGAAAAAGGGGTGATCAATGAATAAGCTACTTCTTTCGCCTTTTGTTAGACGGTGATCATTAAAAAAAAGTCGGAATTTTATAAAAACAAGCGTGAATGCAGCCGGACACAAACTAAGGGACCATTTTAGCATAAACTTACATTGTAAATTGAACCGCCACTAAAAAACAATTTATGGGGTGGGAATTTTCAAAGAACAAAAAAAGCGTTTTTTTTCTTCTAGACATAAGGAGCAAATGTTTAAATTTCCAACCCTCTAGTTCTATTCGTGCTGCCTGTGCACGCAACGCATACATAGATAGCCAGCCAAACCAACTTAAAAACTGAAGAAACCTTTGACAGTTTTGGTCGACGGTTTCTAATAAGCAGGATGTTGAATCATGGAACAGACTTTTCCTTCCCCTTCAACACTAAATGACCTTTATTGTCAGCTGTTCATTATTTTTTAGCACCACCCAGAAAAGTAAAACGGAGAAGACAAAAAATGTATAAATAATTTATACCAATTGGAAATCATAAACCTGCAATCTCTTTACCTAAAAAAGGTGGGGAAAAGCTTTCCTTTCCGTCCTTAATTAAGATGATGCCATTTTTTCCATCCTCAGGGCAAAAATTTGATATTCATGGAAATATCAGATAGACCTTAGGACCCACACATGCAAAGATATTAATTAGATTCAGTCAATATTACTGTGGTTTTCACATTATTCATATCCATGCATCTATCCATCCATCCATCACTCTCACGAGGAGTTAGAGACCCCCTCACCCCCCCCCCCCCCATGCTTAGACACTTTATCAGTCGATAACACTGTAACATCTCTTTTTCAAGAGAAAAGGTTAGCTTAGAAACGGGTAATGATGGACTTATGTGTGAACAGAAGTTTTTGTGTGCTGAAAAGAAATTGGGGTTGGGAAAAGACTAGTGAAGTTTAGAGAAATAAAATATGTACCAGTTTTTGGGAAACACTGTATAACAAATTTTGTCCCGCCATCCAGAGTTGCCAATTTAGTGCGTTTCGTGCTAGATTTAGCACGTTTCTTGTTTTGGCGCATTTTCGTCTAAAAACATTTTGGCCGTTTCTGGCTATTTTTGATGGTTTTTGGCCATTTCATGTTATTTTTAAAAATTTAGCACTTTTTGGCAGTCAAACTAGCACAAAAATATTTTTTTGGGTTGGCAATACTGCCACCATCATAGTACGTACTACTATTACAAGAGACATATTTATTTGAAATGTATTGCTTTGACAAGTATTCTACGGTTATGTTGGCGGTTCTATTTCCACTGCTCCAGGACGAGGGCAGAGGGAAGTAAGTCAGGCAAAAAAGAAAATAAGCTATATATGTATATGTATACGTGTGTGTGTGTGTGTGTGTGTATGGGGCTAAGACATTGGTTCTGTAACTGATCATGGTGATATCTAAAGTCTTATAATTATAATTTGTATTGAAAAGTCATTAGTTTATTAACTGTTTATTTTGCCTTAAAACCTCAAAATTAATTTGATACTATAAAATCTGTTTGGACAACAGGCAGGCCAGCTGTAAAAACCACTGGATCTGAACTGAGATTTAACAGATATGTGCAAAATGGAAATACATACTCATTACAATAATCAACATTTTTGTTTTAAATTACAAACAGCCAAACTCCAAGATGGCAGACAATGCAGAGATTCTAATGAAAATAACATATTTGCCTGAGTCAGAGACAAATAAACAGCACTACACATTTTACATTTTCAATAGGGAATAATTTCCAAGAAAACCAAAAGTTAACTATTCTTTTAACCACTACATAAGCCCACATCTGTGACTTGACTGAAGCATTTGTCAAAACTTCTCAAATCCCGATTTCCCTGTCAGCAGTCTATTAATTTATTTGTAAAATCCCTCAATTCAACATACTGACAGATGAACTATACCCAAATAGCAGCCATAATTAGAAACCGTCAACCAAAACTGTCAACAGTGGCTGGCTGCGATATAAGTATCATGCGTACAGGCCGCAATAATGGAGTTAGAGGGCTGAAAATTTAAACATTTATTCCTTATTATGTCTAGAAAAAAAACTTTTTAAAAAATTCCCCCCATAATAGGTTTTTAGTGGGGGTTCAATTCACAATATAATTTTATGCCAAATCGGTCCCTTCATTTGTGTCCGGCAGCATTTACGCTTGTTTTTTTTGAAAATTTGGACCTATTTAGTGATCACTGCCCAACAAAAGCCAAGACAAGTAACTTGTTCATTGATTACCCCCAACACAACATGCTGCCAAAAGACATTGGTTTCTATTGAATGACTAATCAAACCTGTTTTCTAACCATTTGCACCATTATAGAGTGTCAACAAGGCACATGAGTACTCACTAAGTTCAGATTAGGCTGACACAAATGGGGACAAGTGTGAGGACAACCAGTGAGGATTAAACTAACTAAAGCAATAATAGTCTTTGAGACTAACTGGATATCCTTGTAGTGACTTTAAAATCTTTCACACATTTTTTTAACTCTTGCATAAATACTATAGAATTGTGGACAGTGAAATTTAGGCAAGTGAAAGACTAAACATAAAGACCTGCCAAATTAGAGACATTTAGGCTGTGTAATTAACTTATACTGACTAAATCAAAATAATATAGAAACACAAAATCTACTTGCCAATTGGTGAAAATTGGAATTCCGAATTTCATTCTGTACTGTCTGCACATCCACTATATAAACTTAAAACTGATACTTCCCTCGAGAGGTGGCAGATAAACAACACTTACATTTTCTTCTAGAATATTTGCTCTTAGATTTCATATTTTGTATGCATGGCTATTCATTTTTTATTACCAATTATTTCTTTGATAAATCTTAAATCATGATTGGATATACTTTGAATTAGGTCTAAATGAATATTTAGACAATTTCAGTATCTTCTTTCACCCAAGTGATTTATATGTATTGCAATGTTTTTCTTAATGAGTGAATTTGAATTGATATAATATGTTTTTTCTTGTCCTATGTCTTAAAATGCTTCTTAGATATTCTATTGTAAGCTTGTATCGTCTATCATAAAAATATTCTTATTGTTAAATACATATTCTCTGTTCCTTATATATTCTTTCCACGTTTCCTCTCCTCATCTTTCTCTCCTAAAAGAAAGAAAATATTCGAAAGATAGTAAAGGGGAAGAAACTAACTAATGACTTTTAGTGGTGATTCTTTATTGGACTAAACACACACGCACAATAATTACAACAATTGTTGGTAAACAAAATATCTCTCTACTTTTTGTACAATGAATATATGACATTTAATACAGAACATTATTAGTCATTGCAGTCTCTGTATAAGAAACATGCACAAATCTACAACCACATTGGTGATGCCAGCATGCACATACAACATTGGTGACTCACTACTTTGGACATTACAAATTCTACACCCATGGTGACACCCCCAGCATCATGGCATGTGACTGGTTGTGAAACTAAAGAATTTGCCCCTTTAAAAAAAATTAAGCATTCAAATCTTGTTGACACCATAGGAATGAAATATAAACAATTGTCCTACTGTTCGTTGGCATTTCCTTCATAAGAAAGACTTAAAGAAAGAGAGAAGGAATGACTTTTCTATCAACATATGAAGGACTTTAAACTAGACACCATTCTCTGAAAAAGAAACCCTTTCTTTTCCTCATAGATTGAAGAAGGCTGTGGAATGGATTGACCAAAACATTGTGGTAACAACAAAAGCAACAAGAATTAGTTCAATAGTCCAAACAACTCTCGGAATGATAAGGACTCCTCAAAACAAGCCTGGTTGCTGCAGGGTCAAACTCCACTACTACTTCTATTCCAACTGAAGATGATTACTGCAACTTTTGTATTGTGTATATAATAAATAAATTCTTAGATATGTAAGACTTGTCAGTTTAGCTCAGTCGGTAAGAGAGACGCCTACCAATCATTTGGTCACGATTTCAAATCACGGTAGGGAAATGTTAATTTTATATATTGGCTTAGTTTAACGTGATGGGACAAAAAAACAGTGAATAGTTTACTCCCCTAAGTTAGGTGAGGCATGTTCTTGTTCATAAGGTGGAAAAACAAAGTCTTATAGAAGGTATCTTAATAGTTTTTGTCTGAGTTTCTGAGACAAGATGTTGTTACTATTAAAGACGGTCCAGCAGCTGAAATGTTCTGATAAAGACAACAAAGATAAGGAAACTGGTTTAAAAAAGAATGTATAACATGAACAATGTTAATCCAACTGTTGTTCAGACCATTGATCTCATTCTTTATGTTGCTTTTATTGCTACCATAACATTTCAGCCAATCCATTCTACAACCTTCTTCAAATGTAAAAATCAAGGTGACTGAAGAATAGATTGGCCAAAATGAGCTAGCAACATAAAGAATGAGTGCAATAATTCAACTCTGGAATTCAAATAGTTCTTCAGACAATTGAACTGCTTGCTGTTTCTGTTGTTAACACAATGTTTCAGCCGTTCCATTCTTCGGCCTTCCTCAGGTGTAATCTCCAAATGTGATGGGGTAAACTGAAGTTTTTAATTTCAAAGGAGGTAACACTTATAAAGTAGGATTTGGGTGTTTCTATATCCTTGTCTTGTCGGGTTTGGTCCTGTTGAACAATGGAAGCATCGTCCAAAGAACTATTTGAATGTTAATGACCCTTCTCAAAACTATAAAAATAAAACTGTTGAATTGATAAAGACTTCTTAAAATTATAGAAGAGACTTAAATAAGTTTGTAGAAAAATGAGTCCCCTTGGCATCCATCCTCAGGACTGTACTACCCCATTGCACTTGAAGCTCTAGACCAGTGATTCTGAATGTGGGGGGAAATTTAAATATATTGGTGGGCAATTTTGAATTTGTATATGAAGAGTGAAAAGAGTTCCATGTCTCAAAATTGAGTCATGGTAAAGCTTAACTGATTAATTCCTAAAGAATTTAATTATACATGAATGTGAAAGCACATGAGGTGTGGTTCTTTTTTGCCACATGATATATAATTAAATTAACTTCTTTTTATAGTAAGGCGGACATTAAATCTTTTGAGTTATCGAGTGAAGCAAAGAGGAAAAAGGTTAGGAACCACTGCTGTAGTCATTTGCTGACACATGCAGCTGCATGGGAATATAAGTATCTGTAGAGGAACTGACAAGTTCTTGCAGATCAGATTTCCCAAAGATGGCATAGACGGATATTAACTGAAGACCAAGAAAATTAAAACCTTTTTGTCAGCACTTTGTTTGCATATTGTAAGGTTGGTTTAATGACAGATATTAACAGATTAAAAATGCAAACAGAAGACGTACTCAGAGATCCTTTATTCATATATTTACAATGACTGCAGCCAATGACACCCACGTGTGTCTTCTCCGATCTCCTCCTAAAACCAATACTGCTGCTTGTTCACTAGAACGTAAAACAGTGCCTCCTTACCGGAAGTTGATAAGCACTCTCCTGCCTAAGGGGAATAACTCAAAATACTTACTTAACATATATGATCCATCCAGCTTTCAGGATGTCAAGGAGATAAACATAAGTACCTGCCATGGCTTTCACAAGTCATTGCTAATGAGTATTCAGCCCTTATGGGTTGCCCCCCATGACTGTGGCGTCATGCCAGACTACACTGAGATTAGCAAATATCTGCAAAGGAAATAAACTTCTCATATAAAATATTAAAGAAATGATAACAAAAAGTATAACTATCAGAAGCAGTCAATCCAAAACTGTCGACATAGGTTTCTTCAGTTTTTAAGCTGGTCTGACTATGTATGTATGTGTCGTGAAAATATTTTTCTTTTGTTTTTTGAAAATTTCCTCCCTAAATAGGTTTTTTAGTGATCACTGCCCAACAAAAGGTTAGATTGATTGATTTGTTTAGCGGCATATCAACCCTTGATGGGTCATTTAATGCCGAAATCAGTTTAAAATCTTTAAAAAATAGAGTTTACGACTTTGGTGAAAAGCCAGTTTTTTTTAAAAATAGAGTCTTGCAACTTTGGTGAAATATTAGATGATGGTGCTAAGTTTGTAAGATAATAATTTTTTTTTAAATAACCGTATTGGTTATTTAAAAAGCCCAGTTTTATTTGGCACCAGGCCAGTCATGGGGGCACCCAGTGAAGACTGAATTCCTTATACTAATGTATTGGTCTCTAAGATGAGTTTGCTAACCACTGAATTATGGTAGGTGGTCTAAGTATCCTAAAATAGCAAAGAAGGATTGCAATAAAACATGGGTGGTTTTGTATGGGCGATGGTGCCAGAGGAGTTTCCAGATGGGACCACTTTACTGTAACAAGTACAAAGGAACCTTCCCCCTTTCCCCACTGACCACACACACATGCACCTCCTTCACGTGTACATATATTTGAGCCATTAAAGTATGAAAATATTTGCTCACATAATACGTGTTACATTCCACCCTTCTGTTAGGAGAGAATAGTTTAATTAAATACCCCACTTTATTTTAGAAATATCCAATGTGTTATGAAAGTTCCTGCTGCTTCACAGGTACTACACTCTGCTCAAAGGTGACTTACAAGTATTTATTTGCACCCAACAAAAGCAAAATGCGATTTCTTTCTTAGTGTAAGAGAATCTGTATAACTATCAGATACAACACAAGGAAACAATTTATGGAGGTTCATCTAAAAAAAAAAATAGCCCTGTTCCCTCAGCCACTGCAGTAGACATCAGGATGCACTCTACACTTAGTGCAATGGAGTGAGTTTGTCTGGTGAATTAATCCCTGGAAAGCAGTCCTCCAGTCTACTCCTAGCGTGCATCCCCTAAAGATGGAGACAAGCCTAATTGTTGGTGGTGACCCACCCAGACTGGTAGTGCTGAACCACAGAATGGTAAAGAGACCTAGAACCAAACAAGAATAAAAACATTCCAATTCAAAAACAGTTTCATAAACCAACTCCCTCGTTATCCTTTTGGCCACATCTTATAAAGTCATGCAGACCCTACCAAAGGCAGGCGTTCAGTCGCCTAGAACGCAACATCCAGACTTTGTAAATTATCAACCAAGGTTAACAATTTTACAGAGAAGGAAATCCGACTTCAAAAAGGTCAGATGAGGTTTTCTCCAAAAAGAGTCTTCAGAGAAACTTGAGTGCTTCCTGTTAGTTAAAAAGGGTAGCTTTCTTATGGCTAGACTGTTTTGAAGAGTGGAAAGGATGCTGGAATAAGTGTGTGAGGTCCCAAGGGGAGTACTTTGAAGAGGACTAAGGTGCCGTTGCCCTACGCAGGCTGTTTTAGAAATTGTCAACCAAGACTGTAACTAAAAGAGTCAACATAGATTTCTTCAGTCTTTAAGTTGGTCTGGCTGGCTATGTATGAATGTATCACACCTACGGGCCA
The DNA here is from genome assembly GCA_006491835.1 of Architeuthis dux. NCBI lineage: Eukaryota > Metazoa > Mollusca > Cephalopoda > Oegopsida > Architeuthidae > Architeuthis > Architeuthis dux. The sequence continues at coordinate 1,870,983 of VCCN01005630.1, read as the reverse complement.
TACCAATGGAGCTAGAGTGCCGAAAACGTTTTTGGGTTTTTTTTTTAATTCCCCCACCCCCCAAATAGGTTTTTTGTGGGAGGTTCAATTATCAATGTAAGTTCATGCTAAATTGGTCCCTTGTTTTTTTTTGTTGAAAATGTAGACTTTTTTAGTGATTACTGCCTGACAAAGGGCGAGAGATATTCATTGATCATCTCTTTTTCCAATTTATTTAATTTATTTGATCACCCCCCAACACGGCATGCTGCAAAAAGACATTGGTCGCATGACAGTTTCTATTGAGTGACTAACCAGACCTGATTTTTGTTAATATTAGTTGGCTGGATACTTTGCGGACAGACCTCACTAATCTAGGAATTTCATTTTCTGATCGTGATGCTGTTTTCTACATTCATCTCAGTGCAGTGTTTTGAATTAAGGAGGAGTTAGTAAAATAAACGGATATAGAGGTTGTTCCTTCCATCAGTAAAATTATGTACCGCTTAATGTGCACTCTGCTGCATATCTGGGGCTAGGAGGTGAAACATTTATTTTTACATGAAAACTTGCTTGTTTATCTTAGTACAATTTTCAGAGACATCTGCCAATAAAGGCGTTGTCACAGAAAGTCTGGCTCCCAAGGTTAAAAGATGCAAATGCAAATCTCACCAGAGGCTTATTCTTTATTTTCAATCCTTGCTGCTTATTTAACAGTAATAGAATAACAATCTGAGAGTTATGATAAAAAGCAGTAGAAGTAAGATGAAAGAGACTATGTAGTTGAAAATTGATAACAATTAGTAGTAATCATTTTGAAGTACGTGGCTACGTTAAAAGACAATATTCTCGGAGAGAGAAAAAATTCTCATTTTTGCAATATAGGTACAAGTGGACACTTGTAATTCTCACAGCTCTCACACTAATTCACAGGTGACGTTGTGAGAGGAAACATCTCTTAATTATTTATACTGCAGTGGTTGTGACTGCTCCATCGATTTTGTAAAATTTGTTGCTTAATTTGCTTACATTTACCTCTAGTATTGGCTTCCAAGCAAAGTGCAGATGGTGGTGTAAAGTGCAAACACAAGTGCATATCAATGAAAGATAAGGTAGAAGTGTTAAGAAACTCGACCACTGTGTTTTGGTACAGAAGCCATGTGAGACATATGCTATTCAACTGTATGTGATATTTGGGTTTATTATTACATGGACAATATTTTTTATCTAACTAAACAGTATTTTTTATCTAACTAAACACGCCCCCTTGCTACCAAGAACAAAACAGACATGCAAACATCAAAGTTTTGTTGAATCCAACTAAAATTTTAAAAAATTGAAGTTTCAAAAATCGAGTTTTCTCCTTAGCATATGTTTTGATAACGATTATATTTCGGCAAGTCACGTCATTTTCAACGTCCAGTCTACCAATTCTATGCAAGTTCTGAGTATGTGTCCAGATTTTAAAAAATATCGGTTAGAAACTATTTTAAAACTTTGTTAGGAAGAAACGTGCCAGGCTTGGAACAACAACCAAAGCCGTCATGATCGAAAACAATGTCAAAACGTACTTTGAAAACTTTAAGAAGCATTATTGCTGCTGTAGGGAATTCGATCCTACTCCACGGCAACCCCAGTGATCACGTACTTGACTAGCTTAAGCTTAATAGAAAAAGCTTTAGGCATCATCTTCAATTAATAAGTCCTAAGCCCACCCATCCTTAAAGAAAGAAAAAAGAAAATCTTTCAGGAATTTTTATATTCTTCATACACTGTACTAAGATCAGTAAGTAAAGTAAATTTTCTAAACCAAATAAAAAAACATTTACTTCAGCCATACATCACCCCCCCCCCCAAATCACACAACAGATATTGCATCCTGTATTCAAAATTAGATTTGCCAGTAAACTACAATTCTTCAATGCAGGGTAGTAAGTAGACAAATGAAATAACCCAGGTATAACACCACCACCCCCTCAATAGATAAACAGGACCAGTTGTGTAATTTCTACACTGGTGCTTGTTATCAGTGTTTGAGCCCAGGTGAAAGCTGATTTTAAAGGCAACAATCTTCCTACTCTACTCCGTATTTGACCCTTGTGCAGGACTACACTAAACTTGGTAAATATATTCGTTAAAGGAAGTTTTTTATTTAATTATTTTTATAAAAAAGGTAGGTGGTGCAGGTGGGCTAACGATTAAGGGCACGGAGAATGGAATCAGCGAACCGAGTTCAAACTCCAGCGGGGACAGTTTGCATTCACTTTGCACTAATGCCCTTGAGAAAGGCATGAATCCCCCTCCCCCAATAAGGCAGTCTATCTTGGGTGTCAGGCTTGTACCTGTAAAAAACCCACAATTGCTACAGAAACAATGAGTGGATCTCCATGGATCGTTCGAGAAATGGAGACAAAAATCATTGTCTCATGCATCATGTGACACAGCAAGCAACTTTTCTTTTGGTACACAATGCAAAATTACACTTATGGCTAGAGTAGGACGAGAATCAAAGGTTTAAACTGTAAGGGGTTGGGAGGAGTCTTGAACAGTAAGTTCATAAGAATTCCCTTGCAAGACACTTGTTTTATAGAATAGCAAATGCAGTATATATTACTTATTGATAATAAAATCCAATGCAACAAAAGAGGGTTCTATCTGTGAGACAATTTGAAGGTAAGAAGCTTAATTGTACACAGGTAGAGAGAGAGAGAAAAAGAAAGGTGTAAAGAGAAAAGAAATGCATCTTTAATAGAAATAGTAAATCTCACACACTCAAAAGCTGACAGTTATATCCTGATAATCCTGATAATCCTCATATCCTCCTCTTAGATATAAATATACATTCCTGTTCAGACATACAAAAAAAGAATCTTATTATACCAGAAATACACCTATAACCTTAGTGAGGTACTAACGTTCCTCAAATTCCAATAATAAGTGTCGGTTTGTAAGTTGGCAGCCGGAGGTTAAGCAAATCTTTCCATTCTAACTGCATCTTATCAAGGGTACAATTTTAACCAAGATTAATAATAAATAAAACGAAAAAATTTCTCACATCAAATCTAAATGTAAAATTTCACACAACATACACACGATATGGCCTAAGAGCGTTTTTTTGTTATTTCTTTGAAAAACATCCTGAAGAAAAAAAAGTGAAAAAAAACAACAAATGAAAATCACAACTCCTTTCTCACCAACCAATCCCTCTATCTTCCATAAGCTCAAATTAAATAAGTGTTAAAAAGAAATGAAAAATTAACTAAAAATGGAAAAGATCTCGACAAGAAGTGTCAAAATTTACCCATTTCAGCTCCGATATTACTGACCATCTTCGAAGTCCCCAGTTTCCAGCTGCCATGGCAGTAGATTTCCCTTCACTTCTTCATGTTGAAGAAAGCTACCAACACAATAAAGCCTCATCCCTTGTGAAAGTTGCTGGGGTAACCATGACAGCAGTAGCAGCACATGGGCAGAATGTCAGTGAACCCAGCAAGAAACAAGAAGAGGAAATTCAACAATGGCATTTCTACCTGCACACACCTGGCCAGCTCGTTAGAGAGCCAAGAGAAGCAGAAAGAGAAGCCACAGGTAGAACTTCAAAAATAAACTGTCCACAAAGCCTTTGACGACAGGCAAGAGATGTCGGGGGAAAACGGGATTTTTGTAACTATGGAAATGAGGCAGTCATTTCAGAATTAACATTCAGGTAAAGCAAAAAATTAAAAAAAAATTTTTTTTAATATTTATTCAGAAGCAGAGGCGTAGCTGGTGGTGGTAGTGGGGGGGGGGGTATATTTAAAAATGCCCCCCGCCCCCCTCCAAGGTAGTTCACCAACAGCATTTCTACTGCCAAGCCCCCTCAGGCCCCCAAATCTCCAGCCACGCCTCTGTTCAGAAGAGCAAGATAAAGTAGAAATCATCTGGAAATACAGGTTCCACCCCCACAACTATCTGAAAGTAGAGTGTGCCTATAAATAACTTTCTTAAACTTAAATGGTGAAGATCAATGTTAAACTTGCTCCAATGGAAGCAAAACATCTAGTTGGGTCATGTGATTTATGTCTATGTGTGAAAAACTTGGCTTTGGCCATAAATTCATGTAAAAAGCAACCAGCTGATCACCATGGGCATGTGGGAACTCTTGTTAAGGGAGAGCAGAAGGCTTGATTTGCCCAAAATCTTACACAGTTGAGTAATATCTATTATGGGACAGAGGTAGTATATTATATTGGTGTTTCGCAAATTTATCATTTATTACCACATCTCAGCCATAAAGAGGAACAGATATATGTGAGAGGGACAGACGGACAGAGAGAGAGACACACACAAGTATTTGATTTGGCCCTTATATTGTCTGCAAGTTGGAGTGCTTTTTGAACAGGCATAACCCCTCCCCACAACCATTTTTTCTGAAGGAGATATGTCAAGAATATTGATTTGCTTTGATAACTCATGCCATTTTGTACCGTAAAAAGATGAGACCATCTGTCCTATCAAAAATCTCGTTCCAGCCCAGGTGAGAGAATTTCAAGATATGTCAGAATAGATCAGATTCTCCCCAGAAGTAAAGATTCCACAGGAGAAATATAGGAATGTTTTTTTAACTCCTTTTTTGGTCAATGAAAGGTGGGTACTGATAATACATTGAGTTTATGTAGAAATATAGAAATATAGAAAACTTGGCAAAATTTACATTCATTGTTATAAACAACTTTACATTAGGAACAGTCAATTAGGAATTTATTGGATTTATTGGATTTTTTAAATGAATTTTTAATTCATTTTAAATAAAGTGTTTGGGACAGACAGATTTTGATGATGATAACGGTTTGATAACATTATCCATGATTATAATAAACAGCTTCCTCAGCACAATTTCTAGTTCTCAAAGATTAACAAAGTGATGAAGAAATGCTTTAAATATTTAAAATTGTACACACACACATATACATACATATAGGTTGAGAGACAAAATTACTTTGTATTTCAATTTAAGGTTCTGAGATTAAAAGGATGAAAGAAAAAAATTGGAAGTATGGTCTGTTTGTTGCTGTTTTTTTTAACACCCACTCATACCAACTTTTGATTACTGCTAATTCCAGTGTTTCACTGAGGATCTTTGTTATTCACAGTAGCAAAGAGGCAACTGCAGTGGCCAAACACTTATTTTTATTGAACTTAGTATAGTATAATTATTTTAGGAATTATATATGACTGATATTTTTTAAATTAACATTTTGTTTTAAATCTCGTGTACCCACTGAAGTACTACAAATTACCCCTAGAGGTACGTACTTGTTCCCCATTTGAGAAAACACTGGCTCACTCTATTATCAACAGCATAAAAATGTAAAACCAGAGTGCCAAGTAACCAAATTAACAGCTTTGTATTTTCTCCAGTCATTACTCTCCTCTAAAGACCAAAGAGATTACACTAAGAATATCTCAAGAACTTCCTCTACCAGTCACGACCATCTGCCCTTTACAAGTCCTGGGACATGACATTTGGGAACTACTCCTTGGCAAAAACCCAAAATTAATTCAGACAAATTTGAATGCAACAATTTCCTGTAACTTGTTCTGTCAATTGCAAAAGTCATCATTCAGTTGTAGCAGAGCAGTAAATATGTTAGTCTCGTCCAATTTTGGCACGGAGCCAAACTTGTGGCGCCCTTGGTTAGAGGGGAATTCAGTAAAAATAGCTTACAAGAACAGCATATTAGCTACATAATACATTTTGGCGTGTCTTGGGTGGAGAGATATTTGTAAGACATGTCCAACTATGGCACTGGGTTACATTTATGAAGCACTCAGTGAGGAACAAGTTTGCTAACAATTGCCTAGAAGATAAAGTAACAGAAACTGCATTGTCTATGGTTCAATACCTGGGCAGATAGGGAGGAGAAAACAGAATGAATGGGCCTCTTTAGATACGGATAGAAATTACTTTCAGTTGGCAAATGTTGCTCCAAAGTGAGCATTAGTACTACTTAAGGAAAGATGGATAAACATTTCATGAATTTATAAAGTTTAAGACTGAATCAGAAGATCCTTAGAGAGTCACTTGCTAATGAAGCTTATATAGCCTTTCAATGTGTTCCAGTTTTAGACTACAGTAACACTTTGAATAGTGTGGTTTTGATGTAGTACGGTTAAGGTATTGCTAAGTATAAACTGGAAGAAAAAAAAAACACATTAAATTGTGATATTGTTTTGAACAGTGCAGAAGACTTTGGAACGAATTAACCGCACTAATCAAGTTATATCTGTATTTTGGAGAGAACATTTTAACTTTGTCAAACAAGCCACCTCTACACTCCTTACTTTTTCTCATGTGAACTAACTTTCTCCCTTCCTGATCTTTTTGTTATGACACTAACCAACCGAGCACAGAGGCGATACTATAGCCAATGAGGATTTTCTGTGAGGATTTTCCGAGGCGTAGTATTTCTTCAAAGTTCTGAAAATCACTGTCCAGGATTGGTCCAGTGACCCTAGTCCAGCATGCTCAGGATTCGTCCTGAGATCAAAGTTCTGCAAGCCCAGGATTCGGTCTGTGACTACGTCAAGCCTGCCCTAATGTCCTCGTGATATTAGTCGTAGGGACTAGGGAGATTTTTAGAACTGCCCGCACATACACGTGCGGCGAACCCACTCTAAAAATGACCTTGTGTCAAATCTTCCCTCGTGGGGAGGCAAATAAACAAAACCAACCAAGCACACAATTCAACAACCTCAGGTATTATTTACAACCTTCCAATACTCACTTTTGAACAAGAGCATTTACCGTACATTTCAGCAGAGAAGGCGACACCTCAATTTCAGTCTGAATTTCGAGGTTTTAGCTCAGTTTTTGTATCTGGCCTATAGGACAGGGTTGGTTTTTTTTATGCTTCAAGTGTCGTCTTCTCCAGCAAAATATAATCAGTATATAAGTCTTGCATGAGAACTGATAAAAGACTTCCCAATGTTATGCATTTCTACATAAGTGTACAAAAGAATAACACACTTATTAATGTGTTATGCAACATTAAAACATTGGTAAATTTACACCTGTTTACTTTACTGACATTTGCATTCAAGACGGATAAAGAAAATAAAACAGGTCTGGTTAGTCACTCAATAGAAACCGTCACGTTACCAATGTCTTTTGGCAACATGCTGTCTTGGGGGTGATTAATTAAAAAATTGGAAAAGGGGGTGATCAATGAATATGTTACTTCTCTCTCCTTTAGTTGAATCACTAAAAAGTCTAAATCTTTAAAAAAACAGCATGAACACAGCCAGGCACAAATTAGCAACCAATTTAGCATAAACTTACATTGTAAACTGAACCCCCCCACCCCACTAAAAACCTATTATTGGGAGGAATTTTCAAAAGAACAAAAGAAACACCACTTTTTTTAAAATTTGACTAGTTTTAATAAAAAGTGGTGTGTTACATACTTCATCCAATAATAATAAAGATTGATTTATAACAAAAGATTTTTTCTAGACATAATAAAGAGTAAAGGTTGAAAAATTCAGCCCTCTAGCTCCCTTTGTGCGGCTTGTGACATATACATACATAGCCAGCCAACCAGCTGGCTGGATCAAGTTGAAAACTGAATAAAGTTTTGGTTACAGTTTTCGTTGACGGTTTCTAACTGTCTTTTCCACCTCATTTAACAGCACTTATTCATCACTTCATTTTCAGTCGGTTATTTCTAGTTTACAACATTTCATATTCTCATTCTTAAATTATATAATTATTGTTAGTGGGATAGATAGCTACAGTTTTGGTAATTTTCCAAATAGAATACAGTTTATTTATAACAGTTTTATTAAGTGCGGAAGTCTTTTCAAAATATTTAAGTGTAGCAGGAATACCCAGCATTGCCTGGGGAAAAATTAACTTCCAATATAAAAACACAGAAAAAAATATGTTCTTAAATATATTTCTTCTTATACAACACAACAAATGAAAAAACAAGATTATTTACACATGAAAGAGTAGCTGCTACTGAAAAAATATTCTGATGCACAAAACAAAACAATGTAGTCCCTCAGTTTGACAGGGCTTTTGGGTACACAAGATTACTGCTTTTCCCATTGGGTGCCATTATGAAAAGATTGTTCAGGGATCCAACCCTAGAACAACTAACATGGGAAAAGCATGGAGAAGTCAGGTTGAGGCCAGTGATCTTGAGAGATTTGTACAGGTTGACTATCACTAATTTTACATCACCGAGACCTGCAGAATAAGAAATAGTTATCTCCCTGCCCACATCCATCCATTTTTGAACAGTCATGTTCTGAAGAAACATCTTTGGTTAGTTACCTCTGGCAACAAAGTTGGAGAGGTATATGTATTTGGTCACATATTTCCTACTGTCTGTCTGCAAGATATCTCCAAAAGTTCAATGAATTTAAATGGAATTTTGTGGAGGATCCAGGAATATTTTGCGATTGAGAGATATTTTTCCGTTTTTATTATTTTTCATACATTTATATATACACACATGTCTGTCCACATGATATCTCCAAAAGTTTGTAATGAAATTCAGTGGAAGGTGGTATGAATTATGAATTACACAATTATGAATCAGAATTACACATTACAAAGAGCAAACCAGTAATCTTTGAGTTTAGGAGTTATCGCCCTTGGTCGCTCAACAGGGGGCATTCTTAAGGGGAGTTATCGCCCTTGGTCGCTCAACAGGGGGCCTCCTTATAAGACGCCATCATAAATTGAGTATTAGAGGAGAAGAAGGACGTGTAGGATCGGACCTTTCAGTCAGAGTTTACTGAGATTAATTTAAAACACAAAAGAAGGGTGGGCAATGGTTCATGGAAGAAGTGATTAGATTGGGCAGATCAATGCACAATTACTTCCCCTGACAATAGAGATGGCAGAGGTATGCGCTCTCTTAGTGCTTTCAAGTTTCATGCAAAAATAGAAAACTTTTGTTCATCCGAATGAAAAGAAATGATTTAGATGCTGGGATTATTTTAACCTGATGCAAAAGAGTAGTGCAGTTGAGCCAAGTACAATTAGTTTACTTACAAAAATATAAGAACTCAGAAGGCAAACAGACAGCAAAATTATCAAATAACTGGTTTATTACAAAAATAAACACAGTTTTCTAAAGATGGAGTCTTGATTAACCAGTTCACTGCCACGGATAAGATAACTAGTCTTAGCAAGTCGTCAGTCCTGTGCCACAGATAACATGACTCGTCTTACGATAATGTGTTAACCATTTTTGTTTACATACATTGATGTATATATTACATTTATTAGACAATCTGTTATACACATTAGTTGAGTTACATGAAAATAAAACCGTTTTAAACATGATAATGAAGACTTTCCATTTTCATCAACTTTTTATGAGAGAAAAACACAGCACAGGAGTTACACCATTGAAAAATATAATTGGTGAAACAATTAAGTTTGCAAATTTATTAGCAACATGAACAAAAATACGAGTCAAGACGGTACAATTTTCAATACTAACAGGTCTGGTTAGTCACTCAATAGAAACTGTCACATGACCATCTTTTGGCAGCATGCAGTGTTAAAAAGAAAATTGAGAAAAGAAGTGATCCATGAATAAGTTACTTCTCTCGCCTTTTGTTGGGCAGTGATCACTAAGGGAACAATTTAGCAAAAACTTACATTGCAAATTTAACCCCCTACTAAAACCCTTAGGGGGGGGGGGTATTTTGAAAAAACAAAAACGTTTTTCTACACATAAGAAAAAGTATTGTAACACACCACATTTATCAAATCTGCCTAGTTTTTACCTTCATCCTAATTTTAGTTGTTTTTATACCTGAATAAAAACAATTAAATTTAGGATGAAGGTAAAAACTAGTCAAATTTAATAAAAAGTGGTGTGTTACAATACTTCATCCAATAATAAGTAGACCAAATTAAAAGTTGCATAAAAACAACTAAAATTAGGATGAAGTTAAAAACTAGTCAGATTTGATAAGTGGTGTGTTACAATACTTCATCTAATAATACGTGGCCCGAATTAATAAGTTGTATTAAAAACAACTAAAATTAGGATGACGGTAAAAACTAGTCAAATTTAATAAAAAGTGGTGTGTTACAATACTTCATCTAATAATATGTGGCCCGAATTAATAAGTTGTATAAAAACAACTAAAATTAGGATGACGGTAAAAACTAGTTAAATTTAATAAAAAGTGGTGTGTTACAATACTTCATCCAATAATAATAAAGATTGATTATATAAATGTTGAAATTTTCAACCCTCTAGCTCCATTGGTGTGGCCTGTATGTGTGATACATACATAGGTAGCCAGCCAGACCAGCTTAAAAATTGAAGAAATCTTTGGTGACAGTTTTGGTTGATGCTTTCTAATTTACATGTGAATTGTGCCTATTTAGTTCATTTCTCAGTGGGTGAGCCTCATGATAAAATGGGCAAATATTCAAAAGAGTCATCAGGTGAACCACATTAGAAACAATTTTATTTAAAAAAAAAATCTTTGGCTTTTTATGAAAATGGCAAAAACTTAAACGGTAAATTTGTGAACGCATAATTGTCAGCAGCTCCGAACATGAAAACAGGAAGTAAACAATCAGAGTTGATGGGATCACGGGGTGTTTCTCAACAAAAGACGCAGTTATGGATAATTACTAAAATCTAGGTTAGTTCAGCTGAGAGAGCCAAAGGCAGAGTAAGAAAATTGTGGTGTGTGCCAATCATTGAAGGGAGGTGCGAGTGGCCTAACTGTTAATGTCACGGAAAATGGAATTGGCAAACAGAGTTCAAACTCGCGTTTATTTTGCATGAATGCCCTTGGGAAAGGCATGAATCCACCATAGTTACGGGTAAATAGTAGGGGAGTTGGAGCACTTTAGCCCTGTAAGCAGGGATCAAAATAAATGTTGTCCCGTCGTCCTGGGGACGGTAAAAATTTGTTTGGGACAAACAAATATCTTCCCCCGGGACGCCTCAGGGACGAAAGTGATTAAAACAAATGATCGTTTTTCAGGACATTTTTTTTATTTCCTTTGGGACGGTTAAAATTGTTTTTCGGGATTGTTCCGGGATGGTAGTGAATAAAGTTAGTCTGGAACCCTGCCTGTAAGTCAGTCCATCATAGGCGTCAGGCTAGCACCCTAAACCCAACACCCTAAAACCCAAAATTACAAACAATGATTGGGCCTACATGGATTGTTCGAGAAACGGGGATAAAATCATTGTCTCATGTGTTGTGCGGCACAGGAAGCAACTGATCTGAGCTGAGAGAGCCAATCTTCAAAGTGGGGAGGGCCTACTTGGGGGGGGGGGGTTGTAAACAAACAAACAAAACCCCAACATTTGAAGTTCTGGCTTTCCCAAGATTCGAACATCTTCCCTCTGGCAAACTAAATGCATTTATGAAAGGAAAATTAAAGCAGCAATACATCTGTGCACAGCAGATTAGTTATCTAAAAGAATAAATAAATACAAATTTGAAATCAAAAGAAAAGGTTTTAAAAAATTCTCTGTTCTTTTTATTTGAGAAATAAATGGGAAGGAAATTGTTACTGCATTAGAGAAATTAACTCAGTTATGAATTATTTGCATTCGTTTAAAAGACTTGAAAATTACAACTAAAAAAATAAAAAAATAATAATAAAGATCAAACAATAAAAGCAAGAAAAGAAAAGATGAATAAAGAAACACGACAATTAAAAATGACAATTCAAAAGGAAATATTAAATGAATCACTTCCGGTGGGGGTGGGGGGTGGGGGGGTACAAGAAATAAAAGGGAAAAGTAGAAAAGAGAAAATAGGGAAGATGGTAATTTTACATGGGGGGACGGGGGTGAGAGATGGAGATAGATTGTGGAAGATGTATGGATACAAATACATACAGAAATAATAGATAGATGGTTTCAAATTTTGGCACATCAAATTTCTATGGGTCATTTTGAGAACAAGCATAATTTTGAGAGAGAGAGATGCACACACAAACACGCACACAGAGAGATGCAGAGATGCATCCAGAGAGAGAGAGAGAGACAGAGAGAGACAGACAGACACACACACACACAGTGACGCACAGAGAGAGAGAGAGAAAGAGAGAGACGCAGAGAGAGAGAGAAACACACACAGAGAGAGACAGAGAGATGTGCCCAGGGAGAGAGAGAGAGAGACGCATACACAGAAAGAGGCACGTGCGCACACACACAAAGCGGCTGAATAGAATTCATTAAGGCTAAAAACAACCCTCATTTAATGAATAAGTACAAAAAGTCTTAAAGGCAAATAAAAATTATTAATGGACATTAGCGGAAAAAGAAATTCTTGAAATTATTTTTGATTAAAGTTCTTTAAAAATTAACACAGGAAGACCTTTTTTCTTTTTTAATTCTTGCACTGAATATTCATTTCAATTTTATGTAGGTTTTTTACTGTTTTATTTTGTCTTAATGTTTAAAAAATCTTTCCAGATCATAAACCATTCTCCTGTGTTTGATCATAAAGGAAGAATCTGCTTTTTGCAAATGCCTAAATTAGCAGCAATCATCTGAAATATGGGAGTGACCATTTTTGATATTCAGTCTCTTTAGCTAAGGGTTATACGATCGAAATATTCTCCAGATAGAAAGAAAAAAGAAACAATCAGAAAAGATTCAAATATTTATCCAGCTATTTGAAGAAATATCTGAAATATCCTTCTTCAAGAAGCAGAAGTTATCTTTGCAATATGGTAAAAGAAACAAGCCTGGCTGCGAAGGGTCAAACTCTACTACTATTTCGACTGAAGATGATTACTGCAAACTTTTGTATTGTTTATATAATATATAAAAAATTATAACAAATGTTATAGATATGCAAGACTTGTCAGTTTGGCTCAGTCTGTTAGAGTGCTGCCTACCGATCACTTGGTCGTGATTTCAAATTTTATATATATCGGTTTGGTTTAACGTGAAGGGATAGACAAACAGTGAAGTTCACTCCTCTAATTTAGGTGAGGATTGTTCTTGTCCTTGACTGACTTGGACTGGAGTTCAACTAGAAACTTCTCTCTAATAAGAAAGTCAAAACTAGATCCACATGAAGCAGCTAACGTCTAAGTTCAAAATATTGAAAAATTTCTCTAAGAATTCATTGAATCAAAACTGGAACCCTTCTTTCATAATGGAATACACAACTTAGCTGAAAGATGGCGTAATATCATAGAAAGCCATGGAAAATAGTTTGATGATCAAGTAATGATGTTATGAATTTGTATAAATAAAAGATTTTGTCTCATTATTTACAGATAGGGTGAGAGAAGAGAAGAGCAGAAGCATGAGATAATGGATAATCTTAGTTGTCAACACCCATGGAATTTCCACGGGTCCAGCAAGTTATTAAAGTTTTTATAACGCAAAGTTGTTTATAACAATGAATATAAATTGTTCAGATTTGTATATCCTTTTCTTAACCCTTTGAACACTGGCAGCCAGTTTACTGGCTGTTATTTGAAGGTCCTTATACACTACTGCAGGCATATGTGTTTTGTCTACAGACATTAATACGTTCCCACACCCCCTGACCCTAATCTGAACTGGGGATTTTGACCAATCGCTTGTAGATTGTAAAATGTAATTTACCTCTGCCAATGAAGTTGTAAAGAGGTATACATTTTTGGTCACATCTGTTTGTTGTACACATTTTTCCTGTCTGCAAGATATCACCAAAAGTTCCTAATGATTTTCATCCAGATTTTTTGGAGGAGTAGACAATAGGCAAAGGAAGAACTGATTACATTTTAGAGCAGATCCATGCACAATTACATCCTCTACGTCATAGTTTTATGTCCAAAACACATAATATCGCCAATTTTATTTTCCTGTCTACAAGATATCTCCAAAAGTTCTCAAAAGATTTTCATTCAGATTTTCTAGCAGCGTTGACAGAGGTATGCCCTCTCTGAGTGCTTTCTAGTTAACTTTGCAATCACATGACTATTAAAACCTAATTCATATTTCTAAATGCATAGTGGTGGTACATTGAGTGTTGAGGGCAGGGGCTCCAGGGGGTCAGTGTGGAGGAGTCATACATGTGAGGGGGGGGGGGTCAGTGTTCAAAATGTTAATGGTATTAGCTGGTTATTGTTATCTAAAAAGAACCTGTCCTAAAGTGATTACAATAAGCAGCTTCCATTGTATATAATTACATAGAATAATACATGTTATGTAACGTAAGCATTAAGCAAAAAGGGGGGGAGGGGTCTGAAATAATATTTTTCATTTTTACAGTTAGCCATGCATAACTTAACATTCCATAACTCATCAACTCGTCGCACTTTTGTGGACTTTTACGCAAAATAAACAAAATATTCTAATCTAATCTCATCTAATCTATACACTCTTTCCCCGCCAAACTCAACACCTTTCAATCCACTACCTCCGTTCCCTTAGATGTACACCCAGAGCTTTTGGTAATGAAAATATAATTGTTGCACTTTTTCTCTCAGAAAAGCTGGAATAATCATCTTGTGGATAGGAAACATGAAGCCTCTTCTGTCAGTCCATGCAGTTCTTATCTCAATCTCACTCTTCGCAAAATACTGAACTCGCAACTCTGCCGATCAGATTATTCAGTTGATAAAAACCCGACTTGCAAGTAATCATTCGTACTTCGTTTCTGGCAGCTTATGTTTGTTCAGCAACTATATTAAAAGACGTCACAAAAAAATTCCTCATTATCTAATCTCAGATACTATTAGCCTCCATGTCATAATTCATTCTCAGCCGAATCCCTAGATTATAACAGAAGCAAGTATGAGATATTTATGTGTGGCCAAAACTATCAAGGAGGTCTTCTAATGATGACAATGAATAGTCTTATGAACATTGTTCCATCTAAGCTGTGGGCATGCACACAGGTTTTGCAACCAGCACACAAAGGAGATTAATGTGTGCACAAAAGATTTCAAATTCTATAGATAGCTTACTGAGTTTTTTTATTGAAAAAATATTGATCCACTATATTGAATTCAAAAGTATGCACATACTTTTGTTGCTGGAAAAAAACTTGCGCACACCGACTACTAAAAATTAGAAGGAACATTGCTTATGAAATCAGCCCTGTACAGCAATACCTTGAATAGTGCAGTTTCGATTAGTGTGAGTTTTGATGTAGTACGGTTAAGTTATTGCTGTACAAATTATGTAACTAATTATAAGCTGGAAAAAAAACACATTAAATGATAAGACCTTGAACAGTGCGAAAAAATCTTGGAACAAATTAACCGCACTAATCAAGTTATATCTATATTTTGGAGAGAACATTTTAGCTATACAACTTTAATTCATAAAGTTTAAGACTGAATCAGAAGATCCTTAGAGAGTCATTTGCTAATGAAGCTTATATAGCCTTTCAAAGTGTTCCAGTTTTAGACTACAGTAACACTTTGAATAGTGTGGTTTTGATGTAGTATGGTTAAGGTATTGCTAAGTATAAACTGAAAAAAAAACACATTAAATTGTGATATTGTTTTGAACAGTGCAGAAAACTTTGGAACAAATTAACTGCACTAATCAAGTTATATCTGTATTTTGGAGAGAACATTTTAGCTATACAACTTTGTCAAAAGAGCAATTTTTATACTCCTTACTTTTTCTCATGTGAACTAACTTTCTCCTTTCCTGATCATTATGACACTAACCAACCAAGCATACAATTCAACAACCTCAGGTATTCTTTACAACCAATTAACTGCACTATTCAAGGTATACTTGTACATTATACCGTTATAGTATGCACGGATTGTTACAGCTTTGTTGGGAAGGTTTCACTCATCTGCCACATTAACCAGATATTGCACTTTTAGATTACCATTTAATCTGTTTTTTACAGAATTCTCTTAACGAAAGATAAATTTCAATTCCCTGGAAGACTGCAAAAGCAGTTCTTTGCTGAGAAAGATAAAAAAAAGTTCTGGGAGGATAGAATTATGAAGTTGCCTGGAAGATGATAGAAGAAGTTTGAGTCAAAAATTTTAAAATATTGCCCTTAACTTTTACTTAATAAATCTAATGAACTTTTCATGTTACCAAATAAAACAGAGATCAGCAATCTATGGCCAACAGGCCAAATCTGGCCTGTCGACTTCATTGAATACGTGATGTTGCATACAAAAATTCTTTGTTTTCATTATCTATCTTTAGTTAGTGAACAATAAAATTCAGTATTGAAAAATAGAGCAAAAGTCTCTTTATTGCAGTGACCTCAAACGAATCAATGTTTTATAGCCAACAATGTGTTAACATGACACATTCTGCTGTTTTATTAATATATACAAAATTTGAGCCACAGTTAAACAATATTTTGTCCCCATACCTCCCAAAATTCTCATTGATTGATACAGTGGTTTAGCAAGTGTTCTCAGCGCCCGGGGGCACTTGCACTATATTCTTTGGGAAGGGGGGGCATAATTATTAATTAAAAAGCATTATAGGCTAGCGGAAATTTTGCACCCCTTTATACGTGCGCCCAGGGGAACTGCCCCTCTCTGCACTGAGCTCCAAGATTTCAGGGACTTCCAAAAAATATGTCTTGAAAAAAAATATTTTAACATTTTTTCTTTTTTTGCAGGTAAACTTGTCTGCGGATTTATTATGTTATATAGAGACAGATTATTGACCCATAAAGGACTTAAAATTAAACATCATATTTTTATGAATATCATTGAAAAAAAAATAGCTAAATACAAAAATAGAAGGGCCCCCAAGATATGTTATGCACCGGGCCCCCATCAATGTTAAATTCAGCCCTGTCTATTGTAGCAAGAAACAAATAAACAGCAAAACATATAATAATTATGAATGTGTTTTTATTTATTAATTGTTGCCTGTCTTCCTGAAAAAACGATAAATAAAATTAAGTGGAACTGCCACAATTTGAACTCCAAGATGGACCTTATCAGCCTGATGACTTACCAATAGGCCAAGGGTACACTGATGACATGGTGTTAAAATTTCAAGCATTAAACATGTCAGTCAGATTGTATACAATGGGGAAAGGGGATAATACATCAAAGCAGCTAACAGACTAGGCGAGCAGTATTTACAAAACAAAACAAATACATAAATAAAACTTGTTATTTTTTAGTACACTAATACTGCCTATAATATCAGCAAGATGTTGTGGACGGGCAGTTGAAGAGTGTCAATGTCTTTAACAAGTTGGAAATGAGCTGCAGTTTTATTCCCTATTGGTAAATAATATAAAAACAACCTTTAAAAAAAATTCTTTGCTTGCACATGTTTGGTAATAAGAAGAGCCATGTACCTGAGTACACAGTTATCTTTGGGAGGGTGCACAAACAAGTAGGCATATGCATAGAAATCTTTTTTGGGTTTCGAGGGGTTGCAGTAGTACCCCCACCCTGCACACAAATTTGGGAGGGTGTGCCAAAAAGATTGCACCCATGCACAGAAATGAGAGGGGCACAAACTAGCAGGTAGACTAGGCAGGAGTTAGCGTGAAATACAGTCATATAAAGTGATTTCTATCAATGTTACTCTTAATAAGGCTACACCAATGTGTGTCCCATACGTGTTCTCGGGATGAGAAGAGACAAATCAAGAAAAAAAGACAGGCTTGGTTAGTCACTCAATAGAAACTGTCACATGACCAACGTCTTTTGGCAGCATGCCATGTTGGGGGTGATCAATTAAAAAAAATTGGGGGGGGAAAAAAAAAGGTGATAAATGAATAACTTACTTCTCTTGCCATTTGTGATCATTAAAAAAAAGTCTGAATTTTCAAAAATAACAAGTGTGAATGCTGCCGAACACAAACTAAGGGACCAATTTAGCATATACTTACTTTTCAAATTGAACCACCCTACATACACACACACTAAAAAGATATTTAAGGGGAGAATTTTCAAAAAAACAAACAAAAATCTTTCTTGACATAATAAGGAGTAAAAATTTGGCACGCTAGCTCCATTGGTGCGGCCTGTATCTGTGATATATACATAGCCAGCCAGACCAGCTTAAAAACTGAAGAAGTTGCCAAAAGAAGAGATAGGCACAAGCTGCAGGTACCTGCAATATCTGTCATGGTAAGGGAAGAATAATCCAGCTGCCTAGGAGGAGGTTAAATGTAGAGTGACTCTTTCCCATTGCAAACTATACAAGGTCATGAAATGTACGGTTTCCAAGCATCTGTAGCCCCAATACTTCCTTTCAAGAACATTGAGTTACTGCAGTGGTTCTCAACCTTTATTGCATGACGAAAAATATTTATGCTGCTCACTTGGGAGATAGTTGCTGCACACTATTGTGTCACAGCACACAGTTTGAGAACCACTTACTGTCTTACCTCTGGCCATTGGAGATTTACTAAGCTTGGCTTATCACCTCTGGCCATTGGAGATTTACTAAGCTTGGCTTATCACCTCTGGCCATTGGAGATTTACTAAGCTTGGCTTATCACCTTTGGCCATTGGAGATTTACTAAGCTTGGCTTAGTCTAACAGACAGGCAAATGGGAGGTTGGAAGACCATCCTAACTGGAGGCCAACAACAAAAAAAAGTTTGCTTTACGCCATTTTCTCACTTTTACACCCAGTCTCCTGTACCTCACACCACCCCAATCTCAACAATTCAGCTATCACCACCATTTTGGGGGTCTGGGAAGCTCAACAATTTTTCCCCCCATTTAAATTAATGGTAATTGTTTCTTCACTTTGCGCCATTCCGTCTTATAAAAAGGTTCTCACATGAACGCTCTATTTTCATACAACGGGGGAAACTTGTTATAAAACTGAATTTGAACCAGATGTATTTTATGGGCAAAGATGAAAAGGGAGGGAGAATCAAAGCCAGGGTGGGGGAAGGGAAAAAAGAGGGTGGAGGGAAAAAATGAAAGAAAAAAACATAATGAAAAAAGATTTAAAAAATGAATTTGTCAAAAAGGAAAATTAATTATAAATAAAAAATGAAATATATAGTAATAATAATAATCATCACTTATGGAGCATGAAGGTGGCAGTTGAACCCATCATTACTGGTGCACTTATCACAGTCCTTGAGAGCTTTGTGCAGAGTTTGAAAGAATCAAAACCATCCAGATGACAGCATTACTAGAATCAGCTTGAATACCGAAGAGACCTGCTGCCATTTGAAATTTCGGCAAAAGCCACCAGTAACTACTGGTGAAAAAAAAAAAAATAGGGTCTTTTTTGTTAGTCCCTTATTTATTTTCGTAATGAATTACATAATGACACAAGGTCAAAAATGGGGAAGGTCCTGGTCTTCTCTATCTTAACTTTAACTTAGCTCTAGTCTCATTTCCTGACCAAGTCATACTTCAATATTTCTTTCACCAGAATAACACATTTATTTTGAGTATTTCTTTCATTCTACATCCACCAAAATGCTGCATTTTCTCTA
>VCCN01005630.1:1819640-1835423 GCA_006491835.1 Architeuthis dux | reverse complement strand
AGTAAGTGCGCTCAGAGAGCTATGTGTAAATAGTTAGTTTATTATACATACACATACATACATTATCGCCTATAAATAAGTATAACCCTACCACTTTTTAATAAAAAGTTAATTTTCTTCTAAACCAAACAGCAGTATTTTATTATTTCAAGTGGAACTAGAACACAATCAAAACGGATATTATCAGGTATTAGTCATTACCAAACCCTACAGCATTGAAACTCTGTTGCACTCATCTATGGATGGCAACATATTCATATTTTTGGCAACAGAGTTTCAACGCTGTATAGTTTGGTCATAAATAATACCTGATAATATCCATTTTCATTGTGTAATGTTCCACTAATTTATTTTTTTCTAGACATAAGGAGTCTAATTTTTCAGCCCTCTAGCAACATTGGTGCAGCCTGTACACCTGACACATGCATAGATAGATAGCCAGCCAGTCAGTCAGACCCACTTAAAAACTGAAGAAACCTATGTTGACAGTTTTTATTGATTTTATTGTATATGTATATAGAACAGAAGTTATGAAAACTTATAACTGCACAAAGCTTTTGTAAAGACCACAAAACACACACACATTTCATTTATATGAATTTTTCCCATATAAATTAATGGTAAATTGCTTATTCACTTTACACCATTTCGGTTAGCAGGGGAGACCTAGAGCATTCCAACCAAAACCTTTCATGAGTCGAAATGTTGTCAAAGGAAATTACCATTAATTTATATGGAAAAATCTTTTGAGCATTTCCAGACCCCCAAAATGGTGACGATGATATGTATTGGGGAGGATGTTAAAGTTATCCTATAGGAGTTTCTTAGATGAAGCATTATCAATTTCTTTTATTTCTTTCATCTTAATTTCACTTGCTTTTGATCATCCTTCCACAATCATTACTAATGTTTATGATTTATTTTTTAGAGAAATGTAATCATTGTATTTGAGCCAGACTAATTTTCTCAACTGAACGTGATGTGATTTAAAAAAGGTCCAAATGAACCAAAATAATTTCCATAACCGTAAGTTTATTTAAATATAGACATCATTAACAACTGATCATCTCAAATGCAACGAATATTAATTTAAATTCAAGTAATCATAAAAAGACATTTTCATCCATATGAAACATCATTGAGTAGTCATAAGTAATTGATGAGAAACCACATCAGCATTTTAAAGAAAAAATATATATATATATATAAATATTATACACACACATTTTAAGCTATCTACTCATCATTTCCAAAGCCGAAGCCACATATTCAGATAAATATTCTTGATATTCGAAAAGGTAAGATTTTTTTTATTAAAATGTATAGTCTTCTTAATCTTGCTCAAAAATAATAGAAAAGCATTACACAAGGAGTTTCTGACAAAATTTCAATAATTCCTCTCCAGTCTAAGGTTTTACAAACCTTTTTTTAACATTTCTATCTGAGATCTCTTGAACGGATTTTCAAAATGCCTTTCATGTAAAGAATTATATACACTTAATTCAAAAAATAAAATTCCCTCTTTAGTTTCCTCTAGAGAAAGGGTATCAAATTGGAGAGCAAGAAAGAGTATCAAATTGGAGAGCAAGAAAGAAAAGGAAATTTCTCAAAATCCAATTTAAGCATTACACCTCCCAAAGGGGTTCTTTTTCATGTAAAACTAAGCATATTTTACATTCAGAATTATCCTATAATAGGTTTAATATATCAGTTGGAGTTGTTCATCTTGTAAATAGTTTACTTCTAGCAGCAAGGTTATGTGGTCTTGTAATAGAGTTTATATGCTTTGAAATTTATTGAAGCTTGCTACTACTCTTATTGTTTTAAAATACAGAAGAAGACGTTTATTATAATCACTAGCTGAAAACATCCACCCTCCAGTCAGCAATCACAGCTATATGGAGATTACAGACGTAAAACATTAAATCATTACTTAACTCGTGGTTTTATGGCCGTAGGCTCCATAACAGCCAGGAGCACTGGTATTTTCAGCTAATGTTGATAAAAATTGGAGGTAAATTAGGTGTTGTTTTTAAGTAAAAAATAAGCACTTCTTTAATTTACTCCAAACAAACTGAAATATGAGAATAAAAAACGTTTTTTTAAAGTTTTATTTACCACAGATAAATTGAAAAGGATGACGAAATTTACATAAAATTGTAGTTATGACTAACTTTTAATACTTAGAAAAAGTAACAATTAAGATTCAGTTTAAACTTATTTTGTTTGTGTCTGTTAATTCTTTAATGACAGGCATCTTATTAATTGAATAGCAAATAAGTAATTTTATGTTCTTTGTGAAGGTAAATAGTAGTTAAAATCAATACAATGGGTTTTGGTCAAACATCGGTTTAGTTTACATCACAGTTGTCGTTGGAAAAACTGTTTTATTCACCTTTTATGTAATATTATATGAATACTAAAAACAAAATTGAACTCCTATCGAAATAAATACAGTCAATGTAAAAACAAAATTGAATAATTATTTCAACTTGCTTAGTTTTAGTTATGTAAACAAAAAATGATAACAATAGCCGTTTTAGTCTTCCGTACTTAAAAATTCTGAACATTACAGTCTTAAAAATGTGTTTTTTAGCTTTAAAAAAAAAAAAAAAAAAAAAAAAAAAAAAAAAAAAAAAAAAAAAAAAAAAAAATCACAGAATTCTTTGGAAATTATAGTCTAAAACCATCTAGAGTAAAATACCTTAAGCCTACAACTGTTTTTTTGGGGGGGTAAAACACAATTTTCAGGAAGAAACGTTGTGACATAGAGGTTAAGCAAATCTTTATTATAAGATGGAGGATGTTATTAAACAGTTATTGCTATCAAAATCAATAAGTCCCAAACACTTTATTTAAAATGAATAAAAAATTTTTTAAATAATTCAAAAATAAATTCCATATAATTTTTATATCCTTTGTTTAATGTTATAAGCCAGTTATTGTTATCTAAAAGACTGCCCTAAGGTGATTACAATAAGTGGCTTCCTCTGTATTGAATCACAAAGAAATAAATGACCAAAAGTTAAGGAGAGGAGACTTGCTGAGTCTTCAAAATCAAATGCAAAAATCTTAATTTCTGTTTATGATTAAAATATTTCAAGTGAGTAGAGGGTGTGCATTTCAAATCATTTTTATTTAGGCTAAGGCTAATGTTTGCAGTCAAGTGTAAAGTCTTTGCCTAATATTTTGATTTAGAAGAAAATAAAACAAGAAAGTCAGTTCAACGGAAAGGTGAATATTTTTATGGTTTTCTACCATCTCTAATTTTTATTTAGGAAAAGGAAATTGCTTTTGTATTATAGGAGTTAGTACTTAATAAACTTTTTGAACCATTTTAATATTGTCCCCCCTATTAAGTTAAGGCTGGTTCATTTCTGTGTTTGGTACAGCCTTTATGGTTTGTTAGCAGTGTTGCATTCTGGACAATTTTATATGAAAAAAGCCAGAGAATGAATTCTCCAAAAACGCTTTTTGTGCATAGGGGCAGAGGATTGAGGTGTTAAAACAGAAGATTTAAAATAAAGTCAGAGAATGGACCCGTCAAAATGCTGGGGATGAGTGACAGGAAGGTGTTAAAAAACAAACAAATGCATAAAGAAATAAATAAACAAATAAATAAAGATAAAGCCAAAGGATGAATGTGACAAAATGCTAGGGGAGGGGTGTGGAAGATGTTTAAAAATAAATGAAAAAATAATCAGAATGAACCAGTCAAAAATGGAGGGAGAAGAGATGTAAAAAAAAAAATACAAACGATTTTTTAGATTTCTTCACTTTTTTAAATATTTCAAAAACCTTACTTACCTTGACGGTCTATCTTAACCATCATAATATTTAGAATTTAGGAAGGAAAGAAAAAAGGAAAGGAAAGGAAGAAAAACTCCTTTTTGAGCAAGGTTTTCTTATCAATATCCTAAAAAGGTAGATTTCTACAGGAATGGTTTTTCTAATGAACACACCCAACTTTTAAAATTAAAACACTATTTACATGGTTATTGGAAAAACATTTTTTTTTCAGATTTCTGAATATGCAATGTTAAAAGAAACAATTATAACATTACTTCAAAGACATTATAACAATTATAACATTACTTCAAAGACAAAATGAGACAAAATGAGACAAAATCTTTCAAATTCCATAAAAGCTGGATGAATAAACAAATAAAATGATATATTTTCAAGTTCTATTTTGCAGACTCAAAACATTTGCAATGCAAGTACAGCTTATCCAATCTAGTTTTAAATGATATCATATAATCTCTCCTTGCTATTTGTATTTTGTTATAACTTGAATGAAAGTGAAAGATCCTTCAAACATTATTAATTTTTGACTTGTATTTTCTTTTATCTTAAGTTTAGTTGATTTTCATTGCAGCTACTCAGACTAGTGATGTACCGGAATATCAATCCGGTCGGATATCCGACCCCGGATTCACATGGTGGCAGTGATAATTTTTTGTGAATCTGGCACTGGATATCCGACCATATTGATATTCCGGTACATCACTAACTCAGACTGTCAGTCCATGGCAGTGAGTAAACAGTGCAGATCAGAAAATAAAGAATACGTCCCAATAACAAATATGGTGATGAGTGACCAGAAAGAAAGGATAAGTTCATGGGTTTGATTTAATCTTCTGTAAACTGTAAAGGCTCTGGTGGCTAAAACATTAGAGCAGTTGCCATACATAGGCAGGCTTCCCGCTATAAAAAGGATGAAAGTTTGAGTCTCGCTTGGAGCTTATTCTTTATTTTCCGATCTGTGCTGTTTACTCACTGCCATAGACTGACGTTCTGAGTAGTTTCAATGAAAAACAACTAAAATTTAGATGAAAAAAAATGCTAGTCAAAAATTAATAATGGCTGACAATGCTTCATCTAACTGAAAATAAATTAAGATAATATTGAAAATTCTAAATACCCAAGATATCATGGCATATTATTTTCCCCCTCATATTAATAGAAGAACCGATGAAATCCTTGTGCAAAGCTGTCAGGATTCTCAACTCATCAAAACAAAGAAAATATATTAATTAAAAAAAAAAAAGTGTCTCCACTCCTTTTCAGTTTGCAGTGACTGACCGAAAAAGCCACTCAGATCCAGATCTTATTTAAGGTCACACAGGAAGTGGAAAAAACTCCAAAAAAATATGATACACCCAAAGTTGATATTATTTCACCCACAATGGAATGTAAGGTGTGTCGATGTCTGAGTAATAGAGAAGAAAAAATATTTTTTTTTTTTTTTTTGCATCATAAACTTAACAGCTTTTGTAATTAACATAAACAAATGTTATACTTTAAATTGTGTTTTAGTTCCTTTTACGATGTACAACTTGTGAGAATAGAGGAGTCCAGTTAAATCCATAATACAAGAACTTGATATCAAAAGATGCCACATTATAGCAGATAAGGTTATATTAGGTTGGAGCAAACATTCTTAGCACCATCTTTTGCACAATGTTAGGGATATCTTAGAAGTGTCTTTAAAGTTTAGTCAGCTCTTTATTGCTTGTGCAATCAGTCAAGTTTGGAAAACCATTTACAAGTCCTGGTGCTGGGAAAATAGGTTTCACTTAAAATTATGGAAAATGAACATTGGTCAGTGTTTAAACACATCTTTCTCAACACAGGAAAAGCCATTTTCGGCTCTTTGGGACCATTCCAAGTACTCCAACAATGATGAGCACAACTGTCGTTCTCATGACCCATAATTTTTCCAGTTCTCTGGTGAGATCTAGATTTTATATATATATAGGATAGATAGATAGATATATAGGATAGATAGATAGATAGATAGATAGATAGATAGATAGATAGATAGATAGATAGATAGATAGGAACCTCTGAAATCATTATGCACAGCCTTAAATGATTCTAAAATAAACAAATACAAATTAATAATATTTATTACACACTAGTTAATCCTTGTGAAAAAAATTCACAAATATATTTGAATTTCCATGAGATTATTTTTTTAGAAAATCATTTCAGTGGAAGAATCCTTTCTTATGGACAGAGAAACAGTGGTCATTATATCAGTAGACTAGTTAATATCTGTGAAAAGAATTCAGATATATTTGAATTTCTATGAAACTATTTTCTAAGGAAAAATAATAGCAAATATGTTTCAGTTGAAGAGTCCATATTTTCAAAAGGTGGGTAAGAGATACTTTTATCAGCAAAGTTTTAATCCCTGAGTGAGAGAGTCAAGTGTTACGGACAGCAAACCAAGAAAATCACACTTAATCATTATTAGGGTAGATAGTAACTTTGCATGAATTGGTATCAGATCATCTATACTGGGAAATTCGATGAAGATCAAACCAGTAACAACGGCCTGCAAGATTAGCTTGCTGATCATTTCAAAAGATGACTGTCCGCATCTGGGTTTTTTTCTTCATATGATCTACTCATTAATCCAAGTGGAAAAAAAACACGGATATATTTGGATTGAGATGTTCTGTTGGGGGTTTTTTATTGAAAAAAGAATACCAAATTCATTTACGAGGAATAGTGCGTAGTTTGAAGCAGTGGGCAGGAAGTATTTTTTTCAGCAAAATCTCTAGTACAGTGTTTCCCAAAGTGGGTTCCGCAAAATAATTCCAGAGATAAGGTGTCTTTTTTAATAAAAGACATTAATCATATTTTAATATTTTTTTTTCGCAACAATTACAAATTTATAACAAGTCAAAACAGAATTGTTTCTTATTTTAATGTTTCATTTATTATATGTTTTTTATATGAATAAATTCTCTCTAAAACAATTTTTGTTTCATTTAACGTATTATTAAAATTAGGGTTTGTCCGTAAAATAGGTATGGGTTCCGCGATTTTTGGAAAATCATATGGGTTGGTGACAAAATAAGTTTGGGAACCACTGTTCTAGTATGTGTCACATCTAGAAAATCATTAATAGAATCCTCTATCTTCAAATGGTTCTTCAAACGATTGAACCCCTTCTTGTTATTTGCGTTGTAAACACGACGTTTCGGCCGATCCATTCTTCGGCCTTCTTCAGGTGTAAAATCCGAGTGTGATGGGTTAAACAGAAGTTATGTTTAAAGGGGCGGATTTTACACCTGAAGAAGGCCGAAGAATGGATCGGCCAAAACGTTGTGTTTACAATACAAATAACAAGAAGGAGTTCAATCGTCCAAAGAACCATTTGAATATTAATGACCCTTCTCAAAACCATAGAAAATATCCTCTATCTTGCTCACACATTTTATATACAAGGAAAGTATCCAGCCATTTTGAATATCTCGAGACGGTTTTTAAAAGTAAACGGGGCACTGGGATAAGTGTGTGAGGTCCCAAGAGGATTATTTTGAAGAGGATTAAGGCTCCATTGACCTAGGTAGGCTATCTTTTTCATTAGTATTAAATGGCTGGATACTTTCCGGACGGACCTCATATAATAAAAGGATACTAGTTCAAATAATGATAATGACAATACTTCATCTCAGAACTACAGACAATATTAAAATGGCAAACACAGTGTCTGAAATGTAGTGATCAAGATCCCAGTGATAAGGATACAATTGTACATAATTCATGGATTAATGTCAATAATTCATCTCAGATCTTCAGACAACAATACTGATTATCTCCAGAGTTTTTTTTTTTAATATTTTAGAACTGTCTGATGAATTGAGTTTTAAGAGAAAGAATAGAATTGTATTTTCTTAATTGTCCTTCTGGATTGTTCCAAACACCCTCCTACCATTTCATATTGAGAGAGTGTCAAAGAGGGGAGATAATTGTCACAAAAAAGATTTTATCAAAGCTATTCATGAAATACTTATTTCTGTCCCTGCAGGCATCATGAAAACCCATCAGGAAAATCTGGTTTTATCTAGGGAACAAATTGGCCACTTGACTCGTCCTTCAGAGAAATTCAATAGACCAACAATAACTTATAGCCATTAAGTGTTTATAAGTAAACCCTAAGAGCAATTTATGGAGAAGAAAAAAAAGAAGGCCCCCCCATAAAATTAACAAGTACAACTTGTAATTCATACTAAAAGAAACAGAAAAGATAACATTTCTCTTCTACACCTGACTTATCTATAAAAGACATCAGATAACAATCACTTAATATGTATCACACTGGGAATATGTAATTAGCTATTAGTATGATGTTCTTTAAAATCTGAATAAGGAATAAGGAATAACAAGCTCCAGGGATTTTATAAACAAAACTACTGATTTTAATCCCTAGAAAGCTTCTTTTTTTGGTGTCAATACAATAATGTCAAGCACTTTTTTTAATCTCATGTTTAAAGTAAACATACTATTAAGTTATTTTTTCTATAGTTTTGAGAAGGGTCATTAACATTCAAATAGTTATTTTCTATAGTTTTGAGAAGAGTCATTAATATTCAAATAGTTCTTGTGACAATTATTGACTGTGAAAGCTGTTGGAAACAGAAAAATCAAAGAGGCAGCACAAGTCGACTGAATGTATAAGTCAGACAAGTTCAACCCGATGTGGTTTCCGCTACTCAACAGGGACAAGGTATGGAAGCCCAAACCCGACAAGAATAAAGAAACAAGCGATTCCTACGTTATAAGGGTTTCCTTCTTTGAAGTTAAAAACTTCTGTTTACCCCATCACATTCGGATATTACACCTGAGGAAGGCCAAAGAATGGATCGGCCAAAACATCATGTTAACAGTACAAACAACAAGAAGGAGTTCAATCGTCCAAAGAACTATTTGAATACTATTAGGTTGTTAAATATGAAATATCATTTTTTTAATAGTACAATTAAGGATGATATAAACAACAACAAATGGTAAATATTTCATCAAAATCTGACCCATTTGAAGTAATAACCTTTTTCCAATAATCCTCTAATGATAATATGCCATCTCTATAAAATTCTTTAGGTTTAGTGGTCACAAATTCAGTAAACGCATGAATTATGGCTTCCCTATTATTGAATCTTTTATTAAGGATATGAAGTTCAAAATGCTTGTTTTTTTATGACAACTCTCAGGTTGTTATTCTACAACCTGAGAGTTGCAATAAAAAGCAACAGAAATAAGATCAAAGAAATACTAATAATAATAATTGGCAAAAAAAAACCTAATAATAATTGGCAATGCTTTATCTAAGAAATTCAAATACATTATTTACTCTAAACAGAAATCAATTAATTTTTATTGCTTGATTGGATAGTGAATAGGTAACATATAATTCAGCACTTTGTTACCTACAGTCCAATGCTTTACCAACAAGAAACAGCAGCAACTCACATTGAGACTACAAGGAGCAAAATGGCCAGTAAAAAGAATTTTTCAAATCTTTTTTTCATAGAGTCAGGTTACTAAAAGACCGATACCAAAAACATTCTTCATTTTCAAACTCTGCATTATATATAATACATTAGTTTCTTTTGCAAAATCATTATTTAGTAATAGATATCACAGCTTGTTTTGATAAAACAGCCATTTTGAATCTGCTTACCAAGGAAATTCTTTTAAAGAACTAAAGATTCAAATATATTTCTTTAATCAAAGTATTGGTTTCTTATTTTATACGCACCACCAAAAAAGAAAAAAATGGAAAATAGAGTTAATTTAGGATATAAAATCTGTCTGGAAAGAATCCAGCCATTTGATATTAACAAAAATATAGCCTACCTAGGGCAATGGCGCCTTGGGATTACATACATCCAAGTATCCCTTCCACTTTGCTCAACAGTCTGCAAAGTCCTCTTTTGGGATCGTCATCAGCTGCCTCGTCGTGTTCTCGATCACCTCCTTTTCAAAGGTGATTTTAGCTTGGGGAAAAGCCAGAAGTTGCAGGGGGCCAAATATGGACTGTAGTGGGTGGCTGACCAACCTGGGTGGGCCATATTTTGCCCAAAACCCTTGATGTATATTTGCTGATCTACTAGCTCAGGCATTGTGAATGCAATGGTCACATGGATCACAAGCTCACTCAATGGCATCTCAATGCCAACTGAGTGACCCCATGGTAGAATACTGAGCATACATGAACAGACAAAGTTATCTCTGATTGGTTGCCTAGTTACATCAAAGCTGTGTAACCAGTTGTCGAGATATTCAAAATGGCTGGTTACTTTACAGACAGACATCGTATTAACTTAGAATATACAATTAATAGGATCAATAGTCTTTTCTAAATTCCCCCGTACAATTTGTCTTTCTCATTTCCTTAAAGTTCTAAATTCAAATTTGCTCTGTTTACATTGAAAATCAAAAGTGTTTTTTCCCCCGATTGAATGCTATTTGAAAAACCACCGGCACCAAATGACTAAAAGGGTATTTATGTTGTTTAGTAACTGACTTTTGAAATTGTATTTATATATAAGTGAAATTTTTTCAATCTGATTTTAAAAAAATCACCAAAAGGAATAGGAACATTGGTTACTTACTAGGGAAGATGATAAAGTTGCCACAGGGGCCTAATAAGAAAAAATGAAATATAAAATAATTCCCTGGTACAACTTATAAAATAATTGGCTATATATTACTTGTTTTTCTAACATAAATTTTTTTTAAAGTACAGAAAGTGTTAACTAAGTATTCTCATTGTCTATAATGAGTTATGCCTTTTAGGTAGGAGTGCGCTTATTGACTTCTGGTAAGGCTCCACCGTTTACGTCCTCATGACGGGGAAGACATATTGGTTTTAGGAGATCAAGAAGACGCACATTGTGTTGAGTGCGGTCATTGTAAATATGTATGAATAAATTGGATCTGTGTGAGTACCTCTTTGGTTGCATTTTAAATCTGTTAATATCTGTCATTACAGAAAGTACTAAAATACTAACAGAATGGTTGATAATACTTAATGAAATATTAAATAAAAAATCAGGATAATATTACTACTACTATAATTAGTGTGCATTAAAACAATAACAAATATGGCACCAAACGATCGCAGAAGGATGAAGGTTGAGTTCAAGAGTTAGATTTGATCTTCTGCCAGCTGTGAGAGGCTCTAGTAGCTCAGTTGGTAGAGCAGAGCCATACATAGACAGCTTCCCGAGGTAAAAGGGACGCGAGTTCAATTCTCGCCTAGTGCTGTTTACTCACTGTCAAAGACTGATAATCTGAGTAAGTTGTGGTAAAAAGCAACTATAATTTAAGATGAAAGAAAATACTAATCAAAAAGTAATAATGACTAACAGAAAAATTGGTGAGAACATTATTTTCTTAATGACTAATTGGCCTATTTCTAACGAAATGCTTTAATTATTTTGAAGACATACAAAGAAAACAGGTCAGGTTAGTTAATAGAAACCGTCACCTGACCAATGCTTTTTGGCAGAATGCCGTGTTGGGGGTGATCAATTAAAATTTGGAAAAAGGGGTTATCAATGAATAATTACTTCTCTCTCTTTTTATCATTAAAAAGTCCCAATTTTCCAAAAACAAGCGTGAACACTACCAGGCATAAACTAAAGGGGCAAATGTAGCATAAAATTACATTGTAAATTGACTCTCAAAAAAAAAAAAAATCATTTTTGGGGGAGGGGAATGTTTAAAAAAACAAAAAAAAAATAATGTTTTTTCTAGACATAATAAAGAGTAAATGTTTAAAGTTTCAGCTCTCTAACTCCTTTGGTATGGCCTGTGCACATGACACATACATTACATACATAGTCAGCCAGGCAGAATCACTTAAAAACTGAAGAAACCTATGTTGACAGTTTCTAATTAAATTTCATAGGAGAATAAGCCTAAAACTCTACATAAGTGTAAAATAATGACTTTCGAAGGCATCTTCATGGGTTGGAGCCAGGTTCGACGAAAAATGCAGACAAATTAATTTAAAATAATAAAGCAGGATTTGTAACTTCTTGGAATTTGTGAAAAGTGAAAATTAATGGTGATACATAAAACATGTGAATGACAACAACTTAACTTGATTATTCATTGTTGATCAAATTGCCAATACAAAGTGGGAAAACGGCACAAAGAATGCCAAAAAAATGAATAAACGAATGAAATAAAATAAACATATCTAAGTGAATTAGTACAAAATGCATGACTGGCTAAATGCATATGCATTTAGCCTATCTTTGGAATGCAGAAACACAAATACTTTGTTTCTTGCTCTCGCTTTAAAAAATTAATAAATAAATAGAATCCTAAGATGAAATTGAGCGTGTGAAGAAAGGAAATGAAGAGAAGAAAAAAAAGCCTGCATACATAGAAAGGAATGAGAAAAAAATCAAATATGGAATTTTCATATATAAATAACAATACAGATTATCAGAAGATTGGAAATTGGCTGAATGATACTGAATAAAAACTAAGGAATGTTAGAGCTTCTTACAGAATTAAAGCTATTAAAAAAATCCTATGAATTTATGTACAAACGTTCTGTCTACTTTGAATCAGTTGGTCAAAGAACATATTGTCCCAGAGTGCTATGATAAAAAGCAACAATAAGATGGAGTAACAATTAGTAATAAAATAATAGTAATAATTAGTAAGTATATTGACACAGATTGTTGTGATAAACTATAATAGGATGGATTAACAGTTAATCCTAAAATAATAGTAACTAGCATTCCAATGAAAATTATGAATTACAGCCACACATATATGCACCTTTTTAGCTCGTAAATTAAGCAGTGGTGGTGGTAAAATTAAGTTACCTCAATGAAAATGCTACCAGTAAGATTTGAACCATGAATTCATGATTTAAAAAAACAAAACAAGTGTGAATGTGGCCGGACACAAATTAAGGGATCAATTTAGGATAAACCTACATTGCAAATTGAACCCCCCTACCCCCACTAAAAACATATTTAGAGGGGGGGGGGATTTAAAAAAACAAAAACATTTTCCCTACTCATTGAAGGGAGTGCATGTGTGCAAAATTTCAATTTTCTACTATGAATGGTTAGGGCTGGGCGAAGTCTGGATACATAGATAGATATATGTAAATGTCAGAACACATGAATAACCTAAACCCTGCAACAGTCATCAAACCGGTCTGTTGTGGGTAGCAGTGATTAGTAATGAAGTGTATATTGACCCAGACTGTTGTGATAAAAAGCAACTATAATAAGATGGAGCGACAATTAGTACTAAAATAATACTAATAACGAATAGTGTATTGACTCTGAGCAAAAGCAACAATTAGAAGGTGGAGTAAAATTGGTAATCAAAAAAACATAAAACAAACAAAAAACAAACTTAGTACTTTGTTCTGTATGTTTTAAATTTGGTTTCATATTGAATGAGCTCCATGTACAGAGATATATTTACAAGGTCTTATTTTTCTAAATGAAATAGATATGGGTATTCAACATGGTAGGGTTCTATCTATTTTTAAAGATATAGCACAGATCATCATTTCCTAAAAGACAGAGGTTAGCAAATCATATTCAACCAGTCAAAGGACACAAATGCCTTATAAAATGAAAAAGAAAATGTAGTGGAATTAAAAAAGTGTAAGAGCAAAGCATTAAAGAAGTCTAAGAGCAAAGTGTTAAAGAAGTGTAAGAACAAAGTGTTAAAAAAGGGTAAGAACAAAGTGTTAAAGAAGTCTAAGAACAAACGAAAATATCAACTTTTTAAAAATGTTTTCTTTTTTAAATTTACACTTCTTTAACACTTTGTTCTTACACTTATTGTCAAAAATTTGTAAAAACAAAGTGTTAAAGAAATGAATGCAGTACTTCATGACACATTGATTTCTATATAATGCTCATATAATGCCAAGCAAGTTTTAAACATTTTTAGTACTGAAACAAATATCTAAAGTTTATTCATTAGATTTTTTATTTTTATTTAAAGTTTCCAATTACTTGGACTAACCCAATTTTGGCACGAGTCCGTGTTTTCAAAAACACTCAATGAGTATCAAGCTAATTCTTAGATGCTGATCATAAGAGATCTCATACAAAGTTTTAACCATTCTAAAACTCCTAGGTAGGTGCCAGTGGCCAAGCGGTTAGCAACACAGAAAACGGAATCGCTGAGCAGAGTTCAAACTCCGATTGAGACAATCCATGTTAACTTTGAACTCATGCACTTGGAAAAGGCATGAAATGAATCCATCTCCTCTCCCCCCTCCTCATATGTGTAAAATCGCGTTGGAAGTGATTGACACCGTTTCTGGTGCTTTTAGCCTCTAAGTCAATTGTCACATATCGCAAAACCACTAAGAACTTCAAAGTCTAACAGAGACGGAGGAGCGTGGAGAAAAGTTGGTGATATGTGATGCCCAAGTAGGGACGGCTTGTTTATAGCCAGCGTAAGAACCCTATTTATTTTATTATTAAAACTCCTGGAATGTCAGGAAACACTGACATTTGCCCAAGGACGGCCAGAAAGAGTTCTAGAGAATATTTGAGTGGCCGAGCATGATGAATGCCCAATGAACCATTTTTAAAAAGTTGATATTTTCGTTATTTTTATAGCTACAATGCTCGTGTTTTTTTTATTTTGAAGCTTGAACACTCTGCTTTATGATTCATAGTGTGTTCAAACTTCAAAATAAATAAAAAATGAGCCTTGTAGCTCTAAAAATAATGAAAATATCAACTTTTAAAAATGGTTCGTTGGGCACTTATCATGTGCTGCCACTCATTTACCAATTGAAAATGTTACTGATTATCTAAATAAACAATTAGCTGATGTAGTTTGAATTAGAAACATTTAGTAAGTCATGTAATCAGAAAAAAAAATCTGGTGTAAGATTACCAAAGAAACCACCTCAAAGAGATGTTTGTAGAATTCCTGGGATAATTCTGCATGTTATATGTTATTCTTCCAATACACCAGAGCTGCAGGGACCATAAAATTCTTTTTGGAAAGGGTGGGGAGCCCCAATAGACAGAGGTGTTATTTTGTTTGAAATAGTTGTGAGATTTCACAGCTGCATGTGTCAAAAAAATAAAAATGTATAAAATAAAACAAAGATTGATTGTGTGAATTTTAGATAAAATAAAAAAATAAATCCCAAAATTTGAAAAAAATATGGAATATATAAATGTAACAAAAAAAATAAATTAAGTATCAAATATTTAGTCAGTAAATATGGTGTCAAATTTGGTTATAGCCTTAATTCTTTAGGCGCAACCGTCTCCAAATTGCAATGTACCCACTCGGATAGAAATCTGCTGTATATATGACCAATGGGTGTGGCACATATTGGCATAGTTCTGAAGTAAAATATTGCGATTGTTCTATTCAGATTTTTGCTGTAATTTCAAAGTATAAAGTGCCTCCCAAGTTAGAGCTTGGTGGCGTAATTGGTAAAGCAGACCGGGCTAAACAGTGCTTCCCCTGGCTAGGGGATGTGGGTTCGAGTCCCACCCAAGGCTATTTGCTCACCATCGGAGGGATTAAGGCGTGACATTTGAAAATACTGAAGGCATTTATTATAATCACGGATAATGTTATCAAACTGTTATTGTTATCAAAATCAATTGGTTCCAAACACTTTATTTAAAATGAATTAAAAATTTATCCAACATTGATATTAAATTTTTTTAGTGTAAAGTTGATTATAACAATGAATCTAAATTGTTCCAATTTTTATATCCTTTGCTTAATATTATCAGCCGGTTATTGTTATCTAAAAGACCCTGTCCCAAAGCGATCACAATAAGTGGCCTCCTCTGTATTAACTATTAAGCTATCTTCTCTAATTTTGTAAGGAATTCTCCAGAATATAAGAAGTTTCTTTTGATTAATGAATAGTCTGATCATTTTTTCCCCAGGACCCTCTTTAATTCCGAGTCTACTCCCTGATCCTTGTATATTTTGAGTCTACTCCCT
>VCCN01005630.1:1803109-1818386 GCA_006491835.1 Architeuthis dux | reverse complement strand
GGTGGGGGGGCAACTGGTGATTCTCACTACATAGTAATAATGGTCTGCTCAACTAGCTCAATATCCCACAGCCAGAAAACTTACAAGGTACTCTTCATGTACACACATCTCAACTCTTTATAAAATAAATACTTGGACTTTCAGAATAAAATAGTCTTAGATTAACTAGTTGTTTATATTATTCATTATATCACAGGTAGGATTTATTTAAGAAATATCTCAAAATGTTCATTCACTCAAATGATTACATATATAGTGTGACATCCGATGACATTTCCATGACATTGGAAGCATCCGAAGAATTACAAAACATGTTAACTGATCTAAATAGGGAAAGTAAAAAAGTAGGCTCATGATGAACAGAACAAAGATAAAAGTAATGTTCAATGATAAAGTCCCCAAAAAGGTCATAAAAATAGAAGGAGAGACTCTAGAAGAGGTCGATGAATACATCTACCTTGGATAGGTATTAAAGCTAGAGAAAGACCATGACTGCGAAATAAAATGACACATAATTGGATAGCATTTGGTATGAATAGAGACATTCTCAAGAGCACCTTACCAATGTGCTTAAAGCGTAAAGTATACAACGGTTGCATAATACCAGCCATGACCTATGGGTCCGAAACATAGAAATTAACAAAACGAGCTGAAAACCAACTTAGAATAGCACAGAGAGCCATGGAAAGAGCAGTGCTAGGGATAACTCTAAGAGATAGAAAAAGATCAACATGGATCAGAGGGAGGACTAGAGTGAAGGATATTATACAACCAATTAAGCAGCAAAAATGGAAATGGGCTGGTCACCTAGCAAGAATAGATGACAATAGATGGGAGAAAGACTAACCAACTGGTTCCCAAGGGACAGTAAAAGCAGTAGGAAAAGACCAGACACAAGATCGAGGGATGAGATAGAAAGCTTTGCCGGTAAGACGTGGCAGAGGTTAGCACAAGAGAGATTGTCATGGAAGGAGATGGGAAAGGCCTTTGTCCAGCAGTGGACTTATAACGGCTGCTGATGATGATAGCAAATTCTGTAGGAAAATAAAAGTGCCAACTTGGTCTTCATAGGCTGAGTTTTGACATTTCTTGCAGCTGGTCACTGACTTTACCACTACTCTGCCACTTAGCTTTTGTCCTTTTCTGTACTAAAGAACTAAATATTTCTGGTAATGGGGAAACAATTTAATGATTACACACTGAATTTTGCAAAGTTTTACATAAAATTGTGCATTGAAAATCAGGAAGAAATATCTTCTGTAGTCAGAAATTATTGCAAGCGTTACTGACAGAACAGGGCTGTTAAGTGTGTATAATGTAAATGCATTGCTAATGATTATAATATAGAATCAGGTCTGGTTAGTCACTCAATAGAAACAGTTATGTGATCAATGTATTTTGGCAGCATGCCATGTTGGGGGTGATCAATGAATAAGTTACTTCTCTCGCCCTTTGGTTAGGTAGTGAACACTAAAAAAAGTCCTAACTTTCAAAAAACAAGCATCGATGTTGCCGGACACAAACTAAGAGACCAATTTAGCATAAACTTACATTGCAAATTGACCCCACACTAAAAACCTATTGGGGGAGGGGATTTTTAAAAAAAGAAGTATTTTCTAGACATAATAAGGAATAAATGTTTAAATTTTCAGTCCTCTAGCTCCATTGATACAGCCTGTACATACATACATATATAGCCACCCAGCCAGACCAACTTAAAAACTGAAGAAAACTATGTTGACAGTTTTGGTTGATAGTTTCTAATACATTCAAAATTGAGAAGAGAGTTTCAGTGGTCTGGAATTAATGCAAACATTAGTGAGTCGGGCTGTTATATGTAGAATGCCTCAAACAGATGAAATATACTATGTTGGATTAAAAAAGGTTTTATAATATTAAACAATTGACAATGAAAGGTTTAACAGTATTAAACTAACAAAACCTTTTGTCACTTCTTGTAAACCTGAATAGAACAGGAAAAAAAAGTCTTCCCAATAAGCCCAAAGGTCAAGAAGGACAACCTTAAGTAAAGTCTTGAAGAACACTGAAACTTACAAGTTTCACAGCTGCCACAGATTCTTCACTTGGTATTGGAAGAGGAATAGTGAAAGACAAAACGAGATGGTAAGTCACTCAAGCACAGAAAGTGGTTGGAGAAAAGAAAGTAGCTTTTAAAGAGGAACAAGAAACAATACTTGCACTTAACATGATCTAACAGTCAA
Source organism: Architeuthis dux (assembly GCA_006491835.1). Taxonomy (NCBI): domain Eukaryota; kingdom Metazoa; phylum Mollusca; class Cephalopoda; order Oegopsida; family Architeuthidae; genus Architeuthis; species Architeuthis dux. The sequence continues at coordinate 1,816,164 of VCCN01005630.1, read as the reverse complement.
ATTTAAGGCACTTCAAATAAGTTCTGTGAACCCACTTCTGGGTTTGTACAAATCATCCAAAAAGGGAGGGAGTAAACAAGAAACTCTTGAACTCTTAAGGTGAGACATACCATCTCAATATCAGATTTTACATGTATATAAATATACTATCCCCAGTAAATATAGGAATTTTTATCTTCAAGGTATGTCTGTATAGAAAGCGTTACATGAGCAACATCTTTTGACAGCATGCCGTGTTGGGGGTGATCAATTAAAAAAAATTGGAAAAAAGGGGTTGATTTATGAATAAGTTATCTCTCTCACGTTTTGTTGGACAGTGACCACTAAAAAAGTCTGAATTTTCAAAAACAAAAAAATTATTCTTTTAAATGTGAACCGAATGATTGCGTAATTCACTAATGAAAATAGATAGATAGATAGATAGATAGATAGATAGAGATACAGATTCCAGAATTATAGGTCTAAAAAGTGATTCATAGCACAGTCAGTCTCCCAAGATGAATTCTATCGAATGTGTCAAACAGTAGCGAACTGACAGTGATCTGGGCAAAAAGGGTTATAGGCCCCCTTACACCATCCCATACAACTTGGGCCTATTGGCATTTTGGGCCCTTGGCCATTGACGGATTGCCTGACCACATCTTCTTTGTTTGAGCTGTTATGTATCTTCTCAACACTGTTATCATAGCATTTGTTTTGCAATAAGCTGTTATAGAGGCAGCATGCACCCTCTTCCTTTCTCTACTACACCAGTATCCTGCACCTACCACCACCCCAACCTCAGACGACTTAGCCTAATATACCATCATCACCATTTTGGGGATCTGGGAACACTCAAAAATATTTCCCGTATAAATTAACGGTAATTGCTTCTTTGCTTTATGCCATTCCGGCTTACGAAAGGTTTTTATAGGAACACTACTTTTGGAGAGCAGGTTAACATACGCACGCGTTTACATAGTTGAGGGTTCCCTAATACAGGAGAAAAAATATTTCTGGGTTTTGCAGTAGAAAAAGAATTTGGTAATCACTGGAGTACCAGATATGTTTTCTTTATGTTAGCAGAGTTTATATAAGTGTTTCATCCATCCAAGGTTTGATTAACCCCGAACATACCAGGGGGAGGAGGCTAACTGGGGTTGCAACGCACTGGAACTATTCAAGAAAAGGAGCAGTCAGTCCATGGCTTTCTAAACTATGGAGAAAGAAGGGGGGAAAAAAGTGTATTTGCCAGTAACATGAAACCTTACATAGTCTTAAAGAGACCAGAGTTGATTTTCCTGCTTTCCTTTTCCTACAAGAATATTTTGAGAGCTTAAATAGCATTCTTTGTGCCAGTAAAGACCATATGGGTTTCTGTAACCGATTCAATCCAAGGTTGCGAACAATAAATGTGTGGCTTTTATGAACATTTGGGCCATTTTTTTTTATGAACACATTACATTTTCGGCTCCTGCCGAAAGGCAGAGAAAGTAATACTTGCCCCGTTTTGTTTTTTTTGTGTTTTTACACAGTTATGAGGTCTGTCTGGAAAATCTCCAGACATTTTGAATATTTCAAGAACGGTTTGCATGGCCTTGATGTAACTTGGTAATCAGAGGGGGCCTTACTGCGCATGCGTGAACAGAAGGACGTCACTAAGGGAGCTTGTGTACTGTGTGACCATCGCATACACAATGACGTCGGCAAGTCATTCTTCACCTCTCTTGCAAGGTTTTTGTAGCAAAACATTGCATCACCCGGGTCTGGTTTACTTGCCTTGAATAATCCGGGGGAACATCCTAAGTTTTAACACTGATACCAGTGAGAAATGTCCGCTTGGATAATGTAATGGCTAGCACACCTCATACAGCAGAAGGTCCTGGGCTCAATTCCCAGTATGAGCAAAGAGGGTGGAAAAACTCTTCATTAGGACAAATTTTCCTGTGCACTCAGCAGCTAATTGAGTACACTCTAAGCTGTGTGATTAAGGTGGAGGTATCCCTTCGGTAGACTTGCCTCCTGCCAAGGGGGTGGCCATAAAAACTTGTAGGAATAAAGTCCTGGTCTCGACCAGACTTGAGACTTGCAAGGATCACTAAGCTGACACATGCAACAGAAGCCAGGTCTTCATCACCGGGCTCCATACTCTCAAGAGACGGGATGCTTTACCTTACCTTTATATTACCAGTGAGAAATACGATATATCTCAGCTAAAATAGTGAGGCACCCAGTGAGGATCAATTCACTACACAAGCAAGGAGTCTGCCAACCTAGCTGGTAAACCATCACTCTGCAGCAAGCACCTTTTAGAACACAGGTTTCCTTCGCTATCCAAAAGTAGAGCATTCCTATAAAAACTTTTCGTTAACTGAAATGGCATACAACAGAAAATTTTAGTGTTCCCAGACCCCAAAAATGGAGATGTTGGTAGGTACTGGATACTGGGGTGTAGGAGAGAGAAGAAGGTGCATGCTGCCTCTATAATGGCTTGCTGTAAAACAAACACTGAATGCTTGGTGGCTTAGAGAATTTCCACTACTAATTTTAGTGGTCTGTGTTAAGATTCCAGGTAAAATGCCAAGATTTTGAATTGCTGACTTTCAAGGCAGACAGGCAGTTCTCATTTGAAAGATTGGTGCAACACAATCTTCCTACCCCAATTTTTTTCCATTTGGCCATGTGTCTTATATATATTTAGTAAATACAGGTCTCCCCGCTATCTGAAACTAGTGTTCCTATAAAAACCCTTTGTAAGCCAAAAATGGCAAAAATTTGGTTATCTTTCCCAGACCCCTAAAAAATGGTGATGATGGTATGTTAGGCTGAGTCGTCGGAGGTTGGGGTGATGGGAAGTCCAGGGGACTGGGGTGTAAGAGAGAAATGAAGAGGGTGCACACTGCCTTTATAACAGCTTGCTGCAAAACACATGCTGTTTACAGAACAGTATACAGTATTGAGAAGATGCATAACGGCTCAAACAAACCGTATCAATGAGAAGATGTGGTCAGGCAATCTGGCAGTGGTCAAGGGCCCAAAACACCAAGAGGTACAAGTTGTATGGGATGGTGTAAGGGGGCCAGAACAATGTCAGTTCGCTCCTGTTTGACACATTCAATAGGATTCATCTCAACGCTATTTTTGCTTTACGCTCTTTCCATAAAAGTGACGTAAAGGAAACTTTCGAAAAATCGCTGATACCTGTATCCACAATTTCAGACAAGCTTAACAAAACAAGGTGTTAATTTGTATGGATTGCAATTGGTAAACCGGATTTCAGCTCTTCCAGAGATATAGAAAATTAGCTTATAATCCATTCCCAATGTTAATAATTTGGTGTCTCTGGATTCATGCCTCTATCTCAAAGATCTTTGTAGAGAAAAAAATTAAATAATAATATGTACACAAACATAGGTTAATGTAGCAAAAATAGAAATGACATGGCCAAGGATGCTCAGTGAACAGAGATCAAGTTGTTGGGCATATTGGATGGGAATGAAATTTAATAAACAATGACAGGACTTTTAAGTTAGGTGCAGCTACCTGTGCCGATCATGAAATAGGTAAAATGTATGAAAACGGGTGATAATATCATTAGCAACCAATTCCTGTAAAAGGAATGGCGATGCAATGAAATAGCTAGCAGATGACACACCACTAAATAGTAGTGAAAGACTTCCTTTTCTTCCCCCCCCCCCACTGCAACAATGATGTAATCCCTGGACGGACTTTACCAAAAAACAATTTGTACACAACCGACTTAAGAGTTAAAAGATATGTTTTTTTAAGTTTAAGGTACTTAAAATGTGTGTATAAATACAGTGAACTCTCGTAACGGCAGTATTTAATGAGACACGCGTTCTAACAGCACATTTGATATTATATTCTCACAAGACTTTTCTGAGCAAATTGAAAAGTAAATAATTTGCTTACTGTATTCTTCAATCTACCCGTAATAACAGCAAATTCATTAGAACGGCACTCCCCGAGGATGCCATAATGACGAGAGTCTACTACATATATGTATAGATATAATCACATTTTAGGGTTGGGAATCAAAAGAAATAATCCGCACACATCAAGAATACTTTCAGTGGACACCACATTCCGAGAATAAGAGTTATTTCGGTGATGTCAACATTTTGTCAGTTCTCATATCGCCCCGACACATCAATGATCAATTATAAATTAATCACCTGTAATAGCTGTGTAAATAAACCTATTAATCATTTGCCATGTTTTACCAAGGCCCGTGCCGCGCCACCGACCCCCCCCCCCCTTAAAAAGAAAAGAAGAAAAAAACCAGAAAAACTTGAAAGACTCAAGGAAAACTAAAGATGTTTTCTCTAACCGGGAGTCTAAACATAAACACCGCTTTTTTGAACCTGACAGAAAGAAACAAAAAAAGAAGAGAAGTATACATCAATCTTTGCGAAGGGGCCGCGGCGGAGGGAAAATTGCAGCAGCTTGTAATTATTTTGATAGGAAATAAATAGAGCATAAAAACACTATAGGGACAATTCTCATGCCAAGGCTTTCACAGCAGAGGTAAATATTCACCAGCTGCAACTCAGATGCCTCACACAAATACAGCACTTCAAAGCGTGTCACAATTTGATTTTTAGGATGAGGATCGTTTTCATCAACCCACAAGAGTTAAGATTTTATACACACACAAGGTCTGTCCGGAAAGTGTCCAGCCATTTTGAAAATATTGAGAACCAGTTGAACAGCCTTGATGTAACTTGGCAACCAATCAATGGGGACCTTACCGTACATGTGTGAACACTCTCCCTTGGGGTTACTCAGTGTCAACAGTGAGATACCATTGAGTGAGCTTGTGTACTGTGTGGCTATTGCATTCACAAGGACCAAGCAAGTCATTCTTTATGTCTTGTGCAGGGTTTTTCAGCAAAACTGTCGCATCACCCAGGTCTGTCAGCCCCATTATAGTCCGGATTTGGCTCCCTGCAACATTTGGCTTTTCCCCAAAGAGACTTCAGACCGTGGACGAGATTAGGCTATTTTTTTATTAATATTAAATGGCTGGTCACTTTACAGGCTGACCTTGGATATTTGAAAAAATAAAAAAAATAACAAACAGGTCTGGTTAGTCACTCAATACAAACCGTCACATGACCAATGTCTTTTGGCATCATGCTGTGTTGGGGATGATCAATGATCAAAAAAAAATTGGAAGAAAGAGTGATCAATGAGTAAGTTACCTCTCCACCTTTTGTTGGGCTGTGATCACTTAAAAAGACTGAATTTTTTTTTTCAAAAGCGTGAATGCTGCTGGACACAAATTAAGTGACATAGCCAGCCAGAAACCTATTTTGACAGTTTTGGTTGACGGTTTCTAAAAGCAATTGTACATCTTCCCCATCATAAAATAAGTGATAAGTTTCAGTCAATTTATATTACAAAATGATTAGCTTAGCTGAGCTTGGCATGGCACCAAGCCCTAATTTTAAAGCACTTATATACAGTACTGCACCAGATATGAATGCTTACCTTTCCCCAATTTTCTAAAAGATATATGCTCATACCTACATATGTAACACTAGCAACATATGTAACACTACCTACATATGTACTGATTTAACATTACCTACATATGTACTTGTAGGATTTGAGGTCCTATATGTATTAATACTACACACTGAAGGAAACTACAGTGGAGAAAGATCTTGGCGTTAATATAGACAATTCACTTAACTTCACTGCACATATACAAAATAAAGTGAATACAGCAAATAAAACACCAGGCTACATAAGACACTCATTTAAATTCATTGATGAGGAGAGCTTTCTACTGCTGTACAAGTCTCTGGTACGTCCCCATCTGGAGTTTGCTTCCTGCATAGTAACCTGAAGTACAACTCAGATGCCATAGAAAGAGTTCAGAGGAGAGCCACCAAGATCATTCCGAGATTGGGAAATATATCCTACACTGAAAGATTAAAAAAACTTAATCTAGAAACCCTTGAATACAGAAGAAAATGTGCTGACCTACTAGAGGTCTATAGAATCCGGAACAACATACATAGAATGGATACTGACATTCATTGCTCAAAATGCCCTGATAAGAAAATGCTGACTTCATCTATCTGCAGTAAAACCAAAGGACACAGCCATAAACTACAAATTCAGACCTCCACTGGTGCTAGGAAAAATTTCCTCTCAGCAAGAGTGGCAAACGCATGGAACAGCCTAAGTGAAAAGACAGTCACATCCGAGAACATCAATATTTTAAAAAATAATCTTTGATCGGATATCGGACATACCAAATTTAACTACCATTTTTCTTATTAGTTTAAACCCAGCCCAATTACACTGAAGCTGGCTTAATGACGCAATTAACTGATGTCAAAAAAAGTCTATTTCAAGTATATACTCAAGTATATATTAAAAGGAAGGCTTGACCACATGGGTGACTGAATTTTGGGTGATGGTAATAAAAAAAGGGAACACAACCTTCTTCATAAGGAATGTATTATTTATTCATTTACACATGAAATACATTTTCTTTTGTAAATAGTCTTTTCACGAGTCCTTGTAAGATTCCGGCACCAATTCAGATGGTAAAAGGTTACAGGAGTGCAAGTTAAATCAAACACTGGTACTTACATCCAGAAATGGACAACCGATCTACATGTGGTCAGAGGGCTGAATAAAAGAAGAAGAATAATGACGGAAGTAGTTTCTTTTTTATAGACTGGGAATTAGAGGAAATGACAGGAACTATTTTTGGGGGCTAGAGGAATTGACGTCAACAGCACTATTTTAGGGGCTTATATTTTGCGTAGTGATTTTTACTAAGGGGACATTATTGATAATTATTAACCACCACATACAGTTGTAACACTACCTACATATTCACAAGACATTAACTATGCAGTCACAAGTAGCCTTAAGACTAAGAGTTTCTCTTGGGATAAGAAAACTATTTCCAAGGTCAAATTAATCATTATTTAGCGACAGACTTTATATTTTTTTGTATAACCAGTAGCAATGATTAATATATCTAGATTTATATGTGACAGATACAAGATTGCCTTCAGTCTTATAATAATAGGAAAGATTTTTCTTCTTGGTTAGTCATGATCAAATAAGAGAGCTACTCTTAATCTCCAAGATTTTCTGTATTTAACACATTTAATAGTAGTAGCAGTTAATCTTTTATGATTGACTTAACATTTAGAATGAGTTTATGGAGTGGAGTGGTTCAACAATGATAAACCAAAGCCATCAAGATTTTAACCTAAATGGACCCAGTTTGCAGTCCTCCCCGCAAACCACTTCTAAATATCTGAAATCATAATATTAGATTTGTTTTTATACTAATGAAAACATCTATCTTGATAATACAGTGATCCTACCCCTATCCACAGTTTTGCTTTCTGGGGTTTCAGTTACCTGCAGTCAACCCCAGAAATAAACAATTCACAACTTTTACTTAAAAGTGGTCCCAAGACGCTAAAGTAGTGATGCTGGCAATTCAGATATGCCAAAGAGAAGCTCTAAACTGCTTCCTTTAAGTGAAAGTTCTCGACTTACTAAGGAATTTTTTAAAATCATATGGTGAGGTTGCTAAAATCTACGGTAAGAATGAAACTTCATTCCTTCACATAACTTATTACAGTATATTGTCATAATTGTTTTATTTTATTATTAGGTATTGTTGTTAATCTCTTATTGAGTCTAAATTAGACTTTATCATAGGTAAATGAGTACACCCCTAATTTCTTTTTAAAAGTGGTAGAGGGTGTACTCATTTATGGGCAATACTGTATATATGTACTGGAAAAAAAACATAGTATATATAAGGTTCTTTATTATCCGCGGTTCTGGCATCCACTGAGGGTCTTGAAACAAACACAATACTCAGACTTTTTAAAAATGTTTTAAATAAAAAAAAAATTAACCAACATCTATATTCTTTTATATTGACTAAGTTTAGCTTAGTATGGCATAAGGCCACATATGTGAGGCACTCACTACAGTAATAATGGTCAGTTAGACTAGTTTTCTGGCCATTGTTCCATAATAAGGGGCCCAAATCCCCACCCAACATTCACTTTGGAGGTGCAGAGTTGTGTGATGGTTACCAGCACGGAAAATGGAATTGGCTGACCTAGTCCAATTTTCGGCTGAGGCTGTTCGTGTTCACTTCACACTAATGCCCTTGAGAAAGGCATGAATCTACTTCTCCCCCATATATGGGTAAATAGCAGGGCAATTGAAGACCATTTCAGAGAAGGCTCATCATCACCAGCCTTTTAACATCCGTCATTGGACAGAGACCTTCCTCAAGACTCGCCAGACCTCTCAGTTGTGGACGTCTCGGAACCAATATTTTCTGAACTTGTCTAAATCGTCACACCATCTTATTTTTTGCTGGCCACAATTTTGCATATGATCTCTGGGGATCCACGATGCGAGACGTGATGTCCAGGGAGCTGTCTGACATTATTGCTACATGGCCTGCCCATTGCCATTTGAGTTTTCTAATGGATTTTATGATATCTCTGACTCCTGTTTCTTCTCTAATATAATGTGCTCTCTCCATGTGATGTTAAGCATCTCCATGTGATAAACAAACCTACAGCTTGGCAGTTGCAATAGCTGGTCCCAAGCCCGGGTAAAGGAGGAGGTTTGGGCATGGGGCTAGCAACTCCACCCCATAAAAACCTACTTCCTACTGAAACTGCAGTGGAGTGGTTGCAGCCCCTATACTCCACAAGAAGTCCAAACAAATAAGCAACCACATCCTGTTTAAAGTCGACAGTACAACTGCAAAATTCACATCAAATCTCATACACCAATGGCACACATTCCAAAAAGGAAAGGGGTAGTCTGTTGTCAAACCCGGAAACGGTCCAGTCTTTCAAGAATTAGGGTGTGTTGTATACCAGGAAACAGAGTAACACACGCTCGCAGAGTACTGAAAGGGGAAAATGCCCCACGGAAGTGAGATTCAGATTGTAAAGCCTTTTTCTGCTTCATTTCTTTTTTCTCAATCAGCTGCACCCCCCTCATCCCAGATGTTCCCCGACCTCATCCTAGAAATCTCCTTCGCACATGTATACTCGCAAACTCACTGACACCAGTCAGCATCAGACACACACATTTAAAACATTTGGATCATAAAATCGGTGTAAAATATCCCAGAAGTGTAGGTCGCACAAAATTTACAAAACACATGGTACGTTGGTAAGGAGGAGTATTCGTTTGTATTTCTTGTTTCTGCAAAAGTTCTTATAGTTTTAAAAAGTCTGTTATTTGGGATTCTTTAGTTTTAATTACGCTCAGAGGAATACTAAAAAGAGAATTTCCAAGGTTCAAAATGTAACTGGACATTATTGCCATATTTGATAGATCCCCTCCTTATTTCAGCAGGGAATATGAAGACAAAAATGCCTTTCCCTGAATTCCTTCCATTTACTGCCCTGTTTTTTAAAACTCTTCCTCAAGTTCTGACCAATGTGGAGCTGGACAATGAAAACAGTTTACTTTTTTAGCCATTTTTTTGGGGGGAAAAGGAGGCTCTTATATGCCGTCAAATATGGTAACTTTAGCAACAAAAGTGAACACCTAAACTGGTAGGTTTTGTTTTACTCTTTCAATACCACAGTCCTAAATCAGATTTTTAGATTGTGAATATAAATATATAAACTCAGACTATAAAGTTTCAAAAGAATATGAGCATTTGTCATAGGCCTATGATTAGCAGGATTATCTCAAAAGCTGTTGCCAATGAATTCATTAATTACTTGGATGCTTCATCAACCAGGCTTTGCAGTAAATTTGGCTTTGACCAAGATATGTAGATGAAAAGGCAATACTTGCCTGACGTTGCCAAAATCTAAAATTTGATAGATTGTGAATTTGGAGGGGACTAATATATTAGGTATATTAAAATACCCGGGTGATGGAGTCGGAGTCAGAGTTGTGGAATCGAAAGCAATTTGTTGGTTACTGGAGACGGAGTCGGAAAATAATTGTGCAGACTCCAACTAAATTTATATTGTAACAGATCGGGTTAGTCACTCAATAGAAACCGTCACATGACAAACGTTTTTTTGCAGCATGCTGTGTTGGGGGTGATCAATTAAAAAATTGGAAAAAGAGGTCATTAATGAATAACTTACTTCTCTCGCATTTTGTTGGGCAGTGATCACTAAAGAAGTCTGAATTTTCAACAAAAAAAAAAACAAAAAAAACAAGCATAAATGCTGCCGGGCACAAACTAAGGGATCAATTCAGCATAAACTTACATTGCAAATTGAAGCCCCCCCCCCGTTTTTTCTTGACATAATAAGGAGTAAATGTTTAAATTTCCAGCCCTCTAGCATTATTGGTATGGCCTGCATGTGTGCTATATACATAGCCAGCAAGATTGACTTGAAAACTGAAGAAACTATGTTGACAGTTTCTAATATAATGCATTAAAATTTCTCATTTCACAGATGCTAATTTGTGATCAGAAATTACAATTCATGTTTATTCAGAGTCGGAACATTTTTACCGACTCCAACAACAGAATAATTGGTTTGACTCTGAGACCAACCTGACTCAACAGCCCTGTTAAATAGACACACACACACACACACAAGCAAGATTGGAAGAAATGAAGATTCAAGAAAGGACTGAGACTGTCCAAACCAGGGTTAACATATTTGGCCAGAAGGGGAGATAATACAAGCTTTATCTCAGAGACTTATCCAACACAGGCATTGGAATAGCGTTGAATTTGGGAATCGAGTGAGACAGAGGTTCAATACCAGCCTCTTATTGAACCTTCTGGCCAAATCTGGTGACTCAACAGCCCTGTTAAATAGCATGCGCGCACGCACGCACAGAAGCAAGATTGGAATAAATGAAGATTCAAGGGAGGACTGAGACTGTCCAAACCAGGGTTGCCAGAAGGGGAGATAATCCAAGCTGTATCTCAGAGACTTACCCAACACAGGCATTGGAATAGCGATGAATCTGGAAATCGAGCAAGTCTGTAGGCAAAGGTTATTCTGTAGGCAAAGGTTATTCAGCAGTCTCTTGGGGGGAGGGGCTACTTAATGAAACTGGTGTTGAACCTCTGCCTCCAGACTCACTCCATTGCCAAATTTGTCGCTATACCAATGCCTCTTTTGAGTAAGTCTCTGAGATAAAGCATGGATTATCTCCCCTTCTGGCAACCCTGGTCCAAACTATTGTAGTGCCGGGTGTCTGCAAGGATACTGAAGTAGGTTCTGGGGTATTGGAGACAACCATCTGTCCCTCAATCCCCAGTGAAAACTGCCAGACATCTGGTGTGAACATTCAAATGGAACATAATAAGAACAAAAGAACATTAAGATGACAATTATACCCGTCAACATTGGCTCATGCGGAACAGTCCTGAAGAGGTGTGAAGAGGTAAGAAGAACTGAAATCATCCAGATGACAGCATTAATAAAATCAGTCGTGTAAGGTTGGTAGAATGACAGATATTAACAGATTAAAAATGCAACAAAATACGTACTCACAGATCCTTTATTCATACAACGACCGAGGTCAACGATTCACACGTGTCTTCTCGAGCTCTCTGATCTACTAGTAACAATAACAAAACAGCGCCCACTTACCGGAAGTGGATAAATGCTCTTGTGCCTAAGGGGAATAACTCAAGATACTTACTTAAGTTGGAATACTTAGGAGACTTACTGTCACTTGATCTCTAGTAAAAGCCACTAAATACTGATGTCAAACACTAACAAGTACACAACTCCCTACAATGTAATTTCAGTTGTTTCTTGGTTTGATAACAGTCACACGCTCCGTGTTGAACTCCAAGGTTGACTGGGTGGAAATGTTTGTTTAGGCTGCTTGTAAAGTCTGCAGGATGTGTATTTACATTACAGGGTCATTTAACAAGTACTTACCTAATAAGTTAAAATTGTGAAAATAAAAACTTTGTAGATTTGAAAAAAAGCAGTTTTGTTTGAAATGCCAACTGTTTTTTTTCTTTTTTCGAGTGACTCAGACTTTGAGAAGAGTTGGTAGTAAACAAGGACTCTCCAGAAAAGAACCAACCATTTTGAATATCTCAAAAACCAGTTGTGCGATCTTGATGTAATTTAGTAATTTATCAGAGGAGATCTTACTGCACATGTGTGAGCAGACATACTCCCATGTGGTTACTCAGTCAGCAGTGTGACCGCTGCATTCACAATGACCATTCTTTTCATGTCTTGTGCAGGGTTTTTGGCAAAACATTGCATTACCCAAGTCTATCAGTCTTCCTTACAGTCCAGATTTGGCTTCCAATGACTCCTGGCTTTTTTTTCAGACCATGGACAAGATTAAGGAGAATGTGATGAGGCAGCTGATGGCAATCTTGAAAGAGGATTTTGCAGACTGTTTTGAACACTGGAAGGGACGCTCTGGGATAAGTGTACAAGGTCCCAAGGGAACTATTTTGAAGGGACTAAGGCACTATTGCCCTAGGTAGGCTTCATTTTCGTTAATTTTAAATGGCGGGACACTTTCCAAACAGACCTTGTAAATGACAGAATAAGACAAATTTATTGAAATAAAACTTTCACCTGAAGAAGGTCTGAATATGAACCAGCTGAAATGTCCAGAAATAAAAGATAAATAATAAACAGGTCTGGTTAGTCACTCAATAGAAACCGTCACAATACCAATGTCTTTTGGCAGCATGCCGTGCTGGAGGTGATCAATTAAAAAATTAGAAAAAGGGGTGATCAATGAATAAATTACTTCTATCGCCTTTTGTTGGGCCATGATCACTAAGAAAAAGTCTGAATTTTTTTTAAAAAAACAAGTGTGAACGCTGCCAGACACATAATTTAGCATAAACTTGCATTGCAAATTAACCCCCTCTAGTAAATATCAATAATGGATTAAGAGACAAAGCAATACTCAATTTGCTTATTTATAATAATAATTAGGATTGGAAGTGATGGTTCTAAGTAAATTTACCTACGGAAAATTCCTCCTACAAGATTTTACATAAGATAAATAAAAAATAAAAATGCCAATTAAAATATTAACTTGGTAATATCCTCATA
>VCCN01005630.1:1775495-1788818 GCA_006491835.1 Architeuthis dux | reverse complement strand
ATAAATGCATTTATTATTATTATACTAACATACTACCCATAAAAAAAGATGAGATTATTTACATATGTATTGTCCCTTCTGCCTAGGATCAAAGTGTCACTCCTCATGAAAGATGAGTTTAAGGATTAGATTTGAGCTTCTATCAGCCGTAAGAGTTCTAGTAGCTCAGCTGGTAGAGCAGTTGCAGTACATAGACCGACTTCCCAAGGTAAAAGGGATGCAAATTTGAGTCTCGTCTTCGTTACTTCCAATCTGTGCTGTTTATTCACTGCTTTTAGACTGATGGTCTGAGTAAGGTAAAGTGTCCCGTTCCCTCTCTTAAGAGACAACTCCCAATGGAGTACGAAGACCCGGTTTCTGCATGTGTCAGCTTAGTGATCCTTGCAAGTTTCAAGTCTGGTCAAGACCAGGACTTTATTCGTACAAGTTTCTATGACCACCACTTTGGCAGGACACACCAAAGGGATACCTCCACCCCTAATCACACAGCTTAGAGTGTACTTAATTAGCTGCTGAGTGCACAGGGAAATTTGTCCTAATGAAGAGTTTTCCACACTCTTCACTCATACCCGGAATCGAATCCAAGACCTTCTACATGTGAGGCAGATGTGCTAACCATTGCACCACCCGAGTGGACGACAGTATTTGTGATGAAAAGCAACTAAGTTTAACCTTTTGAAAGTCCCTAAAGATGAGCAGCCACTGACATGTGCCTTTTGTTTACAAACATTGATACGTTTCGACACTACAAGAATAATGACCCACTAACCCTATATATATATGTGCAAGTTTGGTTGAATACGACAGACAAGGAAAACCTTTTCATCTTTTTGGTTAATTTTTCTTGTTTAAGCACAAGAGAATGTATGTTAGGATTCAAATTGTATAAATAACATCCAAACAATATATCGGAACAAGCACTTTCAACTATGTGTTCAGTCATTTTCAAGTTCTTGGAATCTTATTGTTTTCACGATTTTGAATAGTACCAAAATTAATAGCATTGGTTAGTTGGTGTGCAAGGCAATTGATGGGCGAATGCAATATTTGTTAGAAGAGGGTTTCAGATGTTAGTTGTTGAACACATTTAAAACTCCCTGGCTATGACCAGAAGAGATCTTGTTAAGAGTTGGATTTTTTAATTTTATTAGAAGCGCTTCCATTATGGGAATATATATATATTGTATAATGTAATTACATTTGCAGTTCATATTTCTAAATACATAGTGGTAGTACCTTGAGTGTTGGTGGCTTGGGTGTCAGCGTGAGGGAGTCGTACATGTGAGGGGGTCAGTGTTCAAATGGTTAAGATGAAAGAAATATTAGTAAGAAATTAATAATAATTATTGCTTCATCATATTTTAAAGATAACAAAATGGTTTTAGCCAAAAAGAGTTATTATAAAGATCTGACCTATTTGCATTTCAATTTATTAGTAAACCATAAATTTGTAGGCAATAAATATGTCTACTGGCAGGCCAGCTTTGAAAATCTTTGAGAATTGCAGAATGCCAGCTACCAAATAATTTTTAGCACTGAAGTCATATTTCTTCAACTTCCTTTACAGTCAATGAGTGAAGTTATAAAAAAAACCTTGAAAAGTGTATTTTTTCCAACCAAATAAACATTATTGGTTCAGGATTACTTGATACTGTGGCAACAAATATGACCCTGCACGACAAATCAGGTATTAAGTACAATTTAGGTTGTTTTTTTGATGAGGATGGATTCATATTCTGCATATCATAAGCTTCATTTCTGTACTTACCCCATCTTGATAGCTTATGTGGTTGCGAAGATATGGAACATTTAGTTTCAAGTAAATGTTGAAAGTATTTTAGTGATACGGTCTCAGAAAAACTCATTAAAACATGTTTTGGGTTATTAAACATTCATATTTTCAATGGGAATGGTTAGATAAGGTATTTATGAAGCCATTTTTTATAAAATCCGAAAATCGCCAAAAATGACCAGCACTAGCTATTTTCAGCTCTAGCTCAAAACTGACCTGTGCGACATAATACACGATTCGACATGCAGGGTCACAAATAATCTTTGTACAATTTCCACTGCATTTTGAGTAGTTCGGAGATTAAACAGAGATGTTTTCCCACAATATTAGAGCTGGATAAGTTTTTATAATAAGCTTACATGAGCAAAATAAAGTTTAAAAAAGAACAGAATTTCAGGCCGTTTTTGACTAGTATTTCTTCCAACTTAATTAAGTTGTTATTTTATGATCATTAGTGAGCAGCATGGATCGGAAATAAAGAATAAGCCTCCTGCAAGACTCAAACTCACATACCCTTTCCTTGAGAGCCAGCTTTTCTGAGGCAGCTACCTTACAGATTAGGCTATGAATGTCAACTGGTAACAGTCATCATTCCAGCCATATTATTCCTTGTTTTACCCACCAAATGCCTGATACACCGCTATCTTCTTTGTTTACATACACTAATAGTATTAGTTGTAATATCATTTGTATTTCTTAGGGGAAGCATTGTCAATTTGAATGATATTACAACAGATATTGTAGTGTAAACAAAGATAATGATGGGTGTATCAGGCATTCAGTGGATAAAATAAGTGTACCATAGCGAAGAGGTGCATAAGTGAAGATAGATAGATAAATGAAAAGAGAAAATCGGAAGTTCAAAATATACAGATTGAAACTAACTAAAACAATCGACTGGACACTTTTGATAAACAAGAGTGGTGCTTTGGATAACATAAAAAGGCTGACTCAGGAGGAAGGGAAGTAAGAGTCAAAACATCAACTAAAAATAGAAATCTGTTTAATAAACGAGCAACGGGTTAATTCAAAATAGCCAAAATTCAAAATACATAGACTAAACAAGGTGAACAAATTTAACCCTTAGAAAACATAAACAAGGACAGTATAAATAGGACCGACAGAGTGAAGACAAGATAGAGTGTCCCTCAGATACGGATGAAGTTGCCTCTGCAGTCGCTCTCTCTCGGTTTTATGGGAATATCTGTGTGTGATAAGAACCTCTGTAGAATTAAAAGAAACAGTATATTCTTTAACCAGAGAAATCGTCTCCGTCTCGATCCTTTGTTACATTTCAGGCCAATTCTTTCCAGAGACCAGCGTCCATCTTCCCGAAGTCCGGACACATTGTATGCCCTGACACCATCCACAACCAGGAGTGACGAGTCCAACCAACGGTTCTTGAGCGTTTATCCCCAACATCCAGGAAGGTGATAATATAACATAAGGAATAAGGGCTACATGGCTACGTTTAATTCCTTGTCAAATTATGGTTTTGGAATTTGTTGTACGTTTAAAACTAAGACATGTTACTTGAGTCTTGTCATATGGGGGTTGTTAATCACAACCGAAATATAGGTGATAAGTGGCTAATGTAATGAAATGCACTCTGTGTTTCGCGCATACGTGACCAAAGGGCCATATCATATTACTGGGGCTGGAAAGCGGGTCAAGCGGCCGATGCAGTCGGAACAAAAGAAAATGTATTCAACCAACAGGGTGGTTTTAAGGGTTGCCGTGATTTTAAAATGACAGGCAGTTTAGAATCAGTTAGTTCCGAATCCCAGGAGCAACAGGTGGGACCAGAGAGGGCTTGGCTCTCCTGCCCGTTAGGGGTGAGGGAGGAGGAAGAAGCCTTGAATTTTTTAATTATTACCATCACTGGTAGTAATTCAGCAAAGTGACCACTTGTTTAGAATTTTAAAAGAAGCTATAGAGAGGAATAAAGCGAACTGCAGATTTTCATTTTATTTCTCTCCACAGAATTTACACTCCCGTAAATCTGCAGCCCTGGAACGAGATGTCTCCCTCACATCGGCAAGAAGAAATACAACCAGCATTATACAACACTAATACTCTCATTTTCATTTCTAAAAGGGTTTATCTAACAAATTTAACATTAAGAGCCAAGGAAATTAATTTTTTAATTGTTTTATTTCATATTGCCAAATCATATGGTTTCCTTGCGGCCTGGTAGTATATACTTTGTGGCCCGGTACTGGTCCACGGCCCCGTGGTTGGGGACCACAGCACTAACATAATTGGCAACTAGAAAACAATAACATGTCCAATGCTCAGATTTTGTCTTGTCAACAAATTATCTTCTTGATATGATTAGACTTAACCAAGAACAGCTGCAACACAATTTATAAGAATAAATAAATAAATAAATAACTTGACAGCTATTAGGAACCATCAACCAAAACTGTCAACATAGGTTTCTTCAGTTTTTAAGTGATTCTGTTTGGCTGGTTATGTATGTAATATATGTGTCACGTGCACAGGCCACACCAATTGAGTTAGACGGATGAAAATTTAAACATTTACTCTTTATTATATCTAGAAAAAACATTGTTTTTTAAAACATGCCCTCTCCCTCCTTTTTTTTTTAGGGTCAATTTACAATGTAAATTTATGCTACATTGGCCCCTTTAGTTTATGGCCAGCAGTGTTCACACTTGTTTTGGGAAAATTCGGACTTCTTAGTGATAAAAGGTGAGAGAAATAACTTATTCATTGATAACTCCCTTTTTCCAATTTTTTTAATTAATCACCCCCAACACAGCATGCTGCCAAAAGGCGTTGGTCATGTGACAGTTTCTATTAACTAGCCAGACCTGTTTTTTAGTGGCTGGCTGGCTATATATGTATCATGTGTACAGACTACACTAATGGAGTTAGAGGGATGAAAATTTAAACAGTTATTCCTTATTATGTCAAGAAAAAATGTTTTTGTTTTTTTAACCACCCCGAATAGGTTTTTAGTGGGGGAGGGGTTCAATTTGCAATGTAAGTTTATGCTAAATTGGTCCCTTTGTCCAGCAGCATTCACGCTTGTGTTTAGAAAATTCAGCATATTTTTAGTGATCACTGCCCAACAAAAGGTGAGAGAAGTAACTTATTCATCGATCACCCATTTTTCCAATTTCTTTTAATTGATCACCCCCAACACGGCATGCAACCAAAGAAATGTGATAGTTTCTATTGAATGACTAACCAGACTAGTTTTAAACAAAGGTTTGATACCCAGGGTAGCCTGGAAAGACAGAAAGTCTCTCCCAATAGATAAAAAGGAAACCCTTCAAAACTATGACAAAAGAGCTCCAAACTTCTTAAGACAACCTAAATAACTGGAATTAGCAGTCAACCTGTCAGGGTAATCTATCTTCATTGAAGTTCCCTTACCTCTCTATCTTCATTGAAGATCATTTACCACTCACAACTAAATTTTCTTTTATCTTAAAAGTATTAAGAGTCAGGGTTAGGAGAAGGTAGGAGGAAAACCTTTGTTATCAAGCACCATGCCTTTAGAACTAAGATATTGTGTTTTCCAATGCTGCTAAGGTTTCCAAGGTTACAACCAGAAATTGGTGTACCCTTTTATGTGTATTCTGTATCCTTTTTATGTATGCCAGCATGTCAGTCTATTTTTAGACCGACGGTCCGCCAGTCTATTTTTGCTTAGCCGTATAAAGTAGACATCTGAAAATAGATATTTATGGCCAATCCTTTTGATATTTCGATAATTCTATTTGACATTTTGTTTTATATTTGATATCTACACATTGCACACATCTCTATTCTCACGATCGTACTTAGGCACGAATATAATGTGGTTCCCTATGCCGACAGTATGAAATTCAAAGAATGGATAATTTTTATATCCGACAGAATATAATAATTATACAGACATTTAATAATTGGGAACCTATATTTGCTTGGCACTGGTGTTAGCGACTGATAAACAAGTGGCCTAAATAGTGTAAATAATAAAGAAACAAGCGCCGTGTGGGAATCAAAGCTGCGTCCACCTTGGAAGGGGCCTTATAAACAGGCTAAAAGTTCCTGCCTTTTCATGAGGGCATTGTTAGCTCATATTTGATATTTAAAATAAACAAAAAAATATTTTTCCTTTTCCCCTTTTTGTGGTTGCCTCTATTTTGCTTGTTGCTTTCTGATTGATTAACAGGCGTCTTCAATTTTACTAGTAATTTTAAATCTTTTAAGCAAATATTATTAAAACTAGTTTATTTTAACGTTATATTCCTTTAGGACTTAGAGTGGCATGCGAGGTGTGCTTAAAAGTATGATTCTTGCTGGTGTGCTCTTCAACTTTCCTCAGTCATGCGTCTTTTCTGATAATCTTTAAGGACCTTTGAATAGAATCCCTTCTTATTCACAATGTGTGATGTCACTTAAATCTGGTTAGGAAAAAATAACAAGAGACATTTTGTTCAAAAGGTCCTTAACCACTTGGGACCAAAATATCTCATCAGCCACTCCAGGATAATCATTGATTTCATCACCATCTCCAAATTTTCTTGGATTACTATCTGATTCATTGTCTGAGTAGGGAAGATCCACGAGTGAGAAATATCTCGTCAGCTGCTCCCATGTGATTAAGGAGCCCACTAAACAGGAGATACACCATATATTTTTTTTAAAATGAGCCGATTTCAATAACATTTTGCTCTAAATATATATATATATGAATAAATATAATAAATAATTTTTAGATGAAAATTTCCTACAATCTTATTAATAACACAAAGATTATTACAATAAAATTGACATGGTTAGTAGTTTGGGGCATTTTATCCAGATGTTGCTTTGTTGTCAACAGTCCATTGGTGTTAATGCTTCGTCTGCTCGAACTTCCAGAATGAAAAAAATGAAAGGAAAAAAAAAATTTTAAAAAAGGGAAAAAACATATCGATAATATAACTAAAAGTTATAAACATTTCTTATTCAGTACAAACTGGCTGTCCTATAATGACAAACTGTGAAATTGCAGTTGAAATAACCAAAAAAAGACGAAAAAAGAAACTTTTCCCTATTGTTGTTCAGTAGTAGAATTTTCAACTTTGAAACCGGAAGTCAGGTCATGACATCAGCACTTTGCCACTCTATTGAACCACTTTTGAGCAGTAGGGTCACGAACTTCACCCGCCCTATACACTGTATATATTCTACAGACTGCTCCTGCTGTTTTAAGTTTAAATTCGTACAGTAAGCAAGCGCTCACTTTTGGGCCTCCATGCAGATTTCTCTCATAACTGCTTTAGGTATATTTTTCTGAAGGTTATCTGCTAGTAAATGATGTGTATAGGTTTCAGGTTTCTAAAAATGCTTATCATTACCAAATGTTGCTATTGAAAGGGCTCTTTTTTTTTTCCAGCTGATAAAAAAGAAAAGAGAATAGAAAAAAAAGATTTTCAAATGGAGAAATTGATTCAAGTAATACAGGTTGTTTTTTGGGTTTTTTTCCTAGTGTACCCATGCCGTCAAAAATGACGCCATATATGGAAAGTAATATTTTGCTAAAAATGAAATGAATTAGACAAAAACATTTCAATGAACAAAACTTTTATATCAGCACACAGATATACATACTCATCTCCCCCTTTTTCCTTTCCTTTGGAGTGTTACAGACAAAAATATACCGTTCGTTATAAGTATTTGAGCAGACAGCCATTTTACTCCTAATCGCTGGGGTTTGAGAGCTAAAAACAGGAATATTACACAGGAAAAACATTGGCTGTCTGTTCAAATACTTATAACAGGTACTGTATATACAAAAGAAAAACACACATGGCATAGTAGATTTTTTATTTTATTTATTTATTAATTTTTTTTTGCACAAAATTATTCCATTAGTGGCTCACAATTTATACGCGAAGCAGTAATATGGACGACTGAATTTATGTAATCAATGAAGTCCATTAATCATAACGAACCAAGAAAATCCAACATCAGAATTAGATTAAGTAATGGTAGTGTGGGTGGCCAAGCGGTTAACAGCACAAACATAGAATCGTCGAGCAGAGTTCAAACTCCAGCTGAGACAATCTACGTTCATTTTGCACCAATGCCCTTGGGAAAGGCATGATTCCCGTCAGCTAGGGGTAAAATAGCAAACTGGAAAAGTCCAACCCCTCGTCTAGCGGCATGACCGAATAGGGAACATGTTTCCGAAAGATACGGTTACAGGGCTCCGGTGAAGCTTCGACAGGCCTAGCAATTCGGAAGTGGATTATAATAAATGCTCACGTGAATTAACCCTGCAACACCCTTAATGGGATAAGCGGACTGATGATTTATTAAACGAAGTAACTTATTCAAATGGTTCTTCGAACGATTGTACTTCTTGTTATTTGTGTTGTAAACACGACGTTTCGGCCAATCCATTCTTCAGGTGTAAAATCTGAGTGTGATGGGTTAAACAGAAGTTATGTTTAAAGGGGGGGTAGTCCTAATAGCGCATGGCTCAAGTGTTTCTGTGTCTTTGTCTTGTCAGGTTTAGATTAGTTGAGAAGTGGAAGCCACATCGGGTTGCACACTCGGATTTTACACCTGAAGATGGACGAAGAATGGATCGGCCGAAACATCATGTTTACTACACAAATAACAAGAAGGAGTTCAATCATTCAAAGAACCATTTGAATATTAATGACCCTTCTCAAAACTATAGTAAAAGTAACTCATCTTAGCTATTTGAAATCTACAATTTACAGACAGATTCCATTCTATTGAAGATGAGGTCTCTTGATCAGTGTGGGCAAGTCAGTTCATCCAAGCAAACGCCATATTGGACAACTTAATTCCCCAACATCTACCAGATCGAAAACCCTCCCTCAGGTCTCATAAGATTATTTCCTCCCCCAGCAAGATAAACAATTTAGCAATCATAGATGCCAATCCTAGTGATCCTTAGTCAACCCCAAATTAACAAAAACCATAAACCGACCAATACCTTTTGTAACTTTCCTTTATTATCATAACCCTTATTAACCAGAGCTGATGCCGATAGTTATTTACATTGCTAATGATTTGCCAGATTCACTTTTGGTCAGACAGACCAATTAGTATTTCCATTTTGACACCAACTTGGGATTCATCCATCTGCCAATGATACACAGAAGAAGACAAAGATAAACAAGTGTTAATTAGAACAGTATTCGGAGAGAAAAGACTTCTAAGAGGTTTTCAGAATATTTCTAGCTTGAAACAAATCTAAGCAGTCTTTAAATCTCCATGAAAGGAGTCGGAATTTGCAACTGGTTACATTATTTAGATTTTAATCTGAATGTTATTATAGAACACCCATTCCTATGTTTGTCTGTACGAAGCAAATTCAGTAGGTGTGGCCATTTGGAATTTAATTGTTGTTTAATTGTTATGTATTCGGCTGTGCCCGTCTGTCCACAAGATATCTCCAAAAGTATTCAATGAATTTCAATAAAATTTTGTGGGCCAAGAAGTGACTAAATATTGAGGCATTAGTGGAAGTGATCAGAAACTACCTCAGCCGGAATTTGAACTGTTTGCCAATTCCATTTTCTGTGCCAGAAATTAATGGAAGGCAAGGATTTTGCTGTTCAAGAAAAAACATTTCAAACGATCTAGGATTTATGTCATCAGATTTCAGAAACTCACCATTTCTGTCCGAAGATACTTGACAAAGTTATTGTTAATGTATCGTGGTTACTTTTGTTTTTTTGTTACTTTCCATGGAAAATATATTCAAGATTGATCCAGATTTTCTCTGTATGGAATTAAACACTAGCTTCTCACATGGCAGATCTGGATACCTACCAATACACCCAGAATAATAATAATGCTTCACAATGAACTGAAAACCTGTTATCTATTTTGAATAGAAAAGGATTGTCATCATGGGCATCCACTTGGCAAACAGGGCCTTCTCACCCTGGGTGAGGGGGGTTTGAAAGTTGGAACCTTATAGTCAATAAAGGATAATGGTGCTGTACAATTGTTTTATGTGGCCCCAACTTATGTACTCATATAAAAAGATGGTATTATTCTTCGCTGGTAACAGGGTTGCCGCTGAGATATATCCCAAATATATCCTTTTGTCCACCCCCGAAAAGTGACAATGGACGCCCATGGTTGTCATATGTCTATATTTTACCAGACATGACCTCTGACCTGCACACCTTTTTCCAACATGTCCACCAGTTTTATCGTAACGTTTACATCAATAGCAAACATGGGATAAAATTCTTTTAGACTGGAAAAATTTAACCGCTTTGTTCATGGAATCAATTTCTTGAATTAAAAACGTCAATTACATGATGAGGGCAATAGTAATATAAATTTTTAAATGAGATCACAGTAATGTTAATACTGTTGTAAGGTCTAAAGCAGAGATCATTATTTCAATAAGATTATGGGAATTGATTTCAGTTAAGTTCATTCTATGCATAAGTGTTTTCAGACTGTTGTCCTCATCTCAGTTCATCTTTTGAGCACAACGTTTCAGCCGCTGTACCCTACAGCCTTCTTCAGGTGTAACATGTAATATCTGTAAGGAAAGAGAGTCTCTTTTATTAGTCTCCCTCTCCCTCTGGTGCAAAGCAAATATCTTGGTGGGGACTGACGAAAAATTAAATATTTTGAACAGTTACATTTTGATGGCAGAAAAAACCCAGAAAAGGGGACTGTAACAATGTTTTTTGGTAATTTTGCACTCTTTCCACAGTTCGATTTTGTGGACATAAGGCTTTCTTGAATCAATGCACTTGGAGTTAAGGCCTTTTTGACACAAGTTTCTGTATTTGATTTACCTTAATTAAAAGTCAATATTTCCAGATATGATAGCCTTTTCATGAGTGTATTTGGATTGAGTGATTGTTTGTTTTGTTTAACGGCACATCGACCCTTGGTGGGTCATTCAGTGCCGAATGCAGTAGGTGGGAGGCGGGAACCCATGTCCCCGTGACTAGAAGTGTATTTGGACATAAAGCTGTTTTGAAGTAAGAAATTTATGTAACATTTGTAAATATGTAAAAATGTTATTTTTCCAAAAAGCAGACATAAGGCTTTTTTATATCCAATGCAACGATACGTCCCATCATTCGTCAAACTGCCATACCAAATTAATTTAAATAGCTGAAAATTAGAAGCGTTTATGAGCTTACCCAGATATCAAGGGCCAATTTTAATCGTTTTTTTAATTAGCTAATTTCTCAGAACACGTAGATCATTTCCTTTTTAATTGGAGTTGTGGGGAGGGAAAGAAGCCAAATCTTTAAGAATTCAAGTCTCTGAAATACCAATAAAAGGCAACAGGAAAACTTGGAAGAGGCGAAAGGCACAAAACTACATAGATGCAAACTAAAATCCAAGAATGGTAAGAGTGATATATTTCCTCTGTAGAGATTACCATCGAAAAGTAGGTCACCATTCCTTACGAGGCCGTCTCCATTGAAGAAGAGGAAAAAACATTCACAACGGAAGAGAGAGAGCAAAGAGGAATGAAAAGGGAAAATTGTCAAGACTGGATTACAAGTTTCTGATACAACCAATTAAAGAACTTAACGGCAGAGCAGTTGACACATTTGGGGTCCACATGGCAGGGCTTGTGTAGCCAACTAAATACAAACAGCTTGCTCTAGCTGCTGCTGCTGCTGCTTATTGAATCGGAGTTAGCAGTACTCTCGCGAAAGGGGCAAAAGGAAGGGCTTCTTTGTATTTTATTTTGCTGTTTTTTTTTGTATGTCATTGTCGCAGTCATCAGTGCATAGCAGAAAGGAAAAAAACTTTGGATTCCATATCAAAGAGAATATTGAAAAGAAAAAAATGATTACGTACTTATTACTTGAAATGGTAAATTAATGCCAACGACAACACAAATGAATTGGAGCAGGGAATCGTGATTGAACAAGAAATTACATACTCAGCAATTTGACGCTTTTAAGAGATTAACTTTTTTTTTAAGAGGTGCGGAGTGGCCGAACGTGTAACGAACGGCACGGAGAATGGACCCTACGAGCCGGGTTCAAAATCCGGCCGAGGCAGCTTGTGTTCACTTTGCACTATAATTCCCTTGGGAAAGACGTGAATCCATCTCTCCTCCCCTCGCAATGGGTAAAATGGCGCAGGGTGGAGTGCGTCACTTGGGGTGCTAGTCGCCTCTAAAGTCTATTTCACATATTGCGAACGGGCCGAGTAAGTGGTAATGTGATATGTAGAGTCCAGGCAGGTGCGGCTGAAGCCATAGCCAGCGTAAGGGCACAGAAAAAACTTTAAAAAATAAAAAAGTTTATAAATGCTGTCTCCAGAATTATAGGGTTTGAGATACAAAGAAGGAAATGTAATTTAACAAGCAAAATAAAGGAGGAGGTTGATGTCAAAATAGTTTTAGGTAATCAATATTTTACTGTCACCTTGGCTGATTTTCTTAATTTTTAGAAACCGTCTAACATAGATTTCTTCAGTTTTAAGTTGATCTAGCTGGCTGGCTATGTATCTATCACGCGCACAGGCCGTACAAATGGAGCTCGAGGGTTGAAAATTTAAACCTTATGTCTAAAAAATTAAAAAATAAAAACCGCAGCTTTTTGGGGTTTTTTTTTTTAAATGCCCCACCCCCGCCCAGTTTGCGCCTGGCAGAATACACACTTGTTTTGTTTTTTAATTTCAGACATATTTTTAGTGATCATTGCCCAACAAAATGCGGGTGAAGTAACCTATTCATTGATCCCCCCACCCCAACACAGTATGCTGCCAAAAGGCGTTGGTCAGGTGACGGTTTCTATTGAGTGACTAACAAGACCGGTTTCAATATTTATTCAAATTCTCAGAATTAGGCTACTGGTCTGAAGAATGCGTGCAATAATGACAGTACTTTTAGCACAGAACTTCAAAACAAGGAGATATGGAGGCGTAGTTTTTGACGCGTAGTTAAAGTTTTTACCAATTAGAAAATATAGGGGGAGTTAACTCCTGACTTTAACTACGCACCAAAAACTACGCCCCATGTTTGCCCACATATGAGAAAATCTAGAGTGAGTCAAAACAGGAAACACAGTTAAAATCAAAAGTAGCTTTGGGGGGCATGCGCATTTGGGGTTCTAATCACAGTAAAAAGGAAGAAAGTATTTTATAAGATATTCTTTTCCTTTTAAACAACTTCTTAAAGCCTTTATCGAACCAAATTTGATCAGATTTTCATAGAAAGCTTCGAGCTTTTTAAAGCTTAAAAAATAATACGAAGAACAATAAGATTGAATAAGGATCATTCTAAAGAGTTTGTTTTAAAGTATTTTCAAGAGACAAAATTCTTGAGATAAACATAACCTAATAAATAAATAATCACTCAAAACAAAATGGTTATGGATTTAAATACATTTTAGCAAAATATCAGGGGGTTTTTTTTTAAGGAAGAAATCCTCGTTTTTATTGAGAGCATTACATATTCTACAACTACCATACAAAGCTAGGGATGCAAAATAACTAGAGAAATGTATTAAGAATACTAGAGAGCGCATACCTCTGCTAACGCCATT
>VCCN01005630.1:1751390-1773614 GCA_006491835.1 Architeuthis dux | reverse complement strand
TTAGCAGCACTTCTGATTGAACGGACAATATTTATAATGTTTACGACCAATGTTTATTAGCTACGTGAACTTGCTGCTTCAATACTATCTGTTTATAAAACTATTTTATTCATTTGACTTCTGATCTTCGTAGAGTGAAAACGGTTGCTACACGCTTCTACTTTGCCTTCACAGACGGCCGAATTTTGAATCCTACCGTAGTGTTATTTGACCGGAATCTGACCAATTTGCACTCTGAAAATTATGTATCCAACATTGGCTAAAATTGCTTTTCAGGGCATATCAACTACTGAAATTATGTGTTGTCTAGAATTCTATTTAAAATATGTTTCAAAAGTTTTCTTTGTGATCTTTTAAAATAATGTGAGTTCTAAAGTTGATAAAAATAGATTTGTTTATCAGAAATCTAAACCAATTTAATAAATCTAACACTTTTGATAAATTGGGTGAGAATGTTGCTTTAATGCGTGTGGGCGTGAGAATGTATAAAAATGCGTGAGACTTGGAAGGTATGAGTATGTATTGTAATTCATTTTCCCTGCAAGCTTAGTCTGATGATGGATTTTAAGTTACTTGATTATTTTGGTACTGAAACTAGTGATGTACCGGAATATCCGGCGCCGGATTCACAAAAGATTATCACTTCCACCATGTGTATCCGGCGCCGGATATCCACCGGATTGATATTCCGGTACAGCACTAACTGAAACTACCTAAATTGGTCCAAAGACCATAGAAATGTGGTTTTTTGCGACCAAAGACATCTGGCAACCACGGTACATACTTGAAATACTTTATTTTTTGGAGATATTTGATATATATTGACAAGTCTTAATTCCTAAATATTAAAATGGTAGCATTTACATCAGCAAAATGCAACCATAAAATAAAAATGTATGACTCATGTGCATGGGTGTCGTGTCCGCTGCCATTTTGCCGGGGAGGGGGCAAAAGAACATATCTTAGCGACAACCCTGTTACAAGCGAAGAAGAATACCATCTTTTTATATGGGTACATTAAATGCATAAAACAATTGTTACAACAGCACCATTATCCTTTATTGACTATAAAGGTCCCAACTTTCAAACCTCCTCACCCTAGGTGAGAAAGCCTGATGAAGGGGGGGGGGAGTGCCCCGTTTGCCCCAACGAACGAACATTCTCCAGACCTGTTAAAAGGGTCGATGTGCCGTTAAACAAAATAACCAAACCAAACCTGCTAAAGTTTAGAAATTCTCAGGAGGGAGATTTCCTAAAAAAGAAAATTTTGCAATTCTAGAAGCTCTAAAACAGCTATTATCGGTGTATTGAAAACCTATCTTAACATAATTTTAAACCAAGATAATCAACAAAATGGGGGGGGGGACTTGGTAGGTCTGCAAATTGGAGGGGGAAAATCTTTTACAGGCATATTTTCTTTTCAATTCAGGAGATTTGTACAAATTCATTACATGCGGAGGGTGCGGGGGCAGCATTTGGCTTCGAAATGCGGGAGTCTCTCACGAAATGCGGGAGACTTGGTAGGTCTGATGCTAATGTTCCCTTTGAAAATGAAGACTACTCCTCCCAAAACTATAACCTATTTAAAGAGTAGAATCATCTTTCCTATAAAATCTACAACCTGAAACCAGAACTGCATGATTAGTGCAGATTAACCCACAGTCTTACTTATTAGCTTTGTTAATTACAATCTATCTTTCGCCAATCAGTACAAATTAACGAGTAATGAGCCAGGCTGCTCTTAAAAAGGTTACTGGGCATCATTTCACATAAGTAAAATGTCAGATAGAAATAACAAAATGTTGCAAGTAATGTTAAATGCCTCATGTTAGTATGTGTACATATTTGATATCCTTTGTTTTTCTAACATCTACAGGTTGGCCAGACTCTAGTTTAATTCTCCTATTTTAGACAAACCCATTCCTTGTTATCCTATTTTCATTAGTAACATTTGAAAGACGATTATCAGACATACATCTAAAAGGTTTGCCGATTTAAATTCAGGTTTAAAGCATTTTCAGGGAAAGCCGTTTATTGTCATTACGGATAGTATCATCAAACGCTTATTGTTATCAAAATCAGTCGGTCCCAAAGACTTTATTTAAAGTAATCACAATAACCGGCTTCCTCTGTATCAACAGTATCATGTTTATTGTTTACAAAGACAGTTTGTGTAGACCTCAATTCAAGGAAAGTTTTGCTAAGTGGTTGTTGGAATTGCGTTGGCGTGGTCCATTTTGAGTTGTTACCAGTCAATGTTACGATTACAGCAGACATTATTGTGAGCAGTTAGAGAGTTTAAACATTGCTTTGAAGGCAAATAGTCCCAGTTTGATCAATCGCAAAGGTGTGGTGTTCCATCAGGAACGTAAACTAATTTATACATGGTAGCCAAAATCTTACTTTATCATCTAACTACAATTGAAGAAATCTCTGTGTGCGTATGCACTGCTATTACTTGACAACTGGCCATTGTACGAAGTTGACATTCGCCAGCACACAAGGCAGTGCAGTTGTTTGGATCAGCGGTTCTTGAGAAATCTAATAAAAAATAAATTTTAAAATTACAGATCTAAATTGGCAACACTAAAGAGAAGTAGTAGTTTCGTACGACGGACGGAAAACTATTTTACATGACTATTATGCCAGGCTGCTCAACAGATAAAGTTTGAAGAAAGAAATAATCAACCGTAAATGGTCAATACAGGTGAACAAACTATATGTGTAGCCGGTGTAAATATCAAATCATCCATCCCATAAATAATGTCCGAATTTAGGATTTTTTTAAATCAGGTTTAATTAAATTTGATTCATTAACATAGGTTCCATAGTTATCCTTCCAACGATTCACAAACTTCATAATACCATTTTCGTAAAAGTCTTTTAGTTTGGAGGAAAAGAATTTAGAGAGGGTAATTTCAACCTCTTCATTTATTTTAGGAACTAGTCCATCAAAATGGTTCTGTAAACGCCGGAATAAGTGGTCATCAGATAGAGCAAGATCTGGGGAATGAGAACAGGGATTTCTTTTCCAAGCGGAGGTCCTCAATCTTTTCAGAGGTGATCTTTGCTGTATTGAGCATTCATTATCATGATGGAACACCACACCTTTGCGATTGATCAAACTGGGACTATTTTCCTTCAAAGCAATGTTTAAACTCTCTAACTGCTGACAATAATGTCTGCTGTAATCGTAACATTGACTTGTAACAACTCAAAGTGAACCACGCCAACGCAATTCCAACAAACACTTAGCAAAACTTACCTTGAATTGAGGTCCATTTTGTGTTGTGCCATAGCCT
This sequence comes from Architeuthis dux, assembly GCA_006491835.1. Classification (NCBI taxonomy): domain Eukaryota; kingdom Metazoa; phylum Mollusca; class Cephalopoda; order Oegopsida; family Architeuthidae; genus Architeuthis; species Architeuthis dux. Next base: position 1,770,312 of record VCCN01005630.1, on the reverse strand, counting down.
ATTTGCTTCAACTCAGCCATTATCTGCGTCGCAGAAGCAATTACTATTAATTTATATTGGAAAAATCTTTAAGCGTGCCCAGACTCAAACATGATTTTTATGCATTACAGTTTATATTTCCAGAGCCTCAATAAGGAGTGAAATTATGATTGCCCAGCGTTACAAAGGAATTTAAGAAAAACTTAACTAAAACTAGCATTCCAAGGGAAATTATGAATCACCGCCACCCATATATGCTGTGTTGGGGGTGATCAATGAAAAGGTTGGAAAAAGGGGTGATCAATGAATAAGTTACTTGTCTCGCCTTTTGCTGGCTTGCGATCGCTAAAAAGGTTCTGAATTTTCAAAAAAACAAGCGGGCACAAACTAGAGACCAATTTAGCATAAACTTACATTGCATATTGAACCCTCTCTAAAAACCTATTGTGGGGGGGGGGATTTTCAACAAAAAAAAAAAACATTTTCCCTAGTCATTGAGGGGAGGTTGTGCGCAAAATTTCAAGTTTCTACTATGAATGGTTAGGGCATGGCAGAGCAGGGCAAAGTCCGGATACATAGATAGATACATATAAATGTCAGAACACATGAATAACCTAAACCCAGCAATAAACCAGTGCTGTGGGTAGCGATGATTAATTATGACTAATGTCTTTAAATACATTTTTAAAAATGGAATTTTTTAAAGAATTAAATAAACTGGACAAGATTTCGGATGAATGCCACCATTCTAGTGAAACTTGCAAGCAGCAATATTTCAAATTTATAAAGCATTACAAACTTCCTGGAATTCCAGAACCCTAGGAAATTAGGTGGAGTCTTCTATTAAACATAATCTTTTCCGTTTATTGTGATAAAAAAGAAAACGGTTATTTCTTTGTAACATGAAAAATTGTAAAGAAAAGAAAAAAAACTTGAAAAAGAGAAAAGAAAACAATTGTTAAGAGTAATTTTGTTCCTTTTATTATCTATTCAAGAAGAAATAAAACTCTTCAAGGTTCATTAATTCAGAAGAAGAAAGCTGATTAAAATGTTCTGTTAGCTTGCAAATTCGCTGGCGTGAACAAAGACCCATCATGCTGGGTTGATAATAAATACAAATGTCATCAGATTCTATCAGCAGGCAACAAGGTGTGGTTGAATTGTTTTCAAGAAAGAAAAATAGACGAGTGCTGAGAGTTGTTCATAAAGAACTGACAAAAACAGAGACAGCAGACAATTAAAAAACGAAAAGAAAACAAAACAAAGGACAGCCTGAAAAATATGTCAAATAAAATATTTAATCCTATTAAAGATGAACAATGACATTTTCTAACAGCTGTTTTTCTCTTCCTCCTTTTTTAATAACTTCCTAGCACTTTTGAAAAATTACCGCATTTTCCGGCATATAAGACGTACATTTAAATAAAACAAAATAATTATGCATATATTACAATGCATCCAATGCACTGATTTCGTGACTAGGGGGTCGTTTATCAAGGTTCTAAATGGATATCTATGCGACTTGAATAAGTTACAGTTCGACGCAAGTCCAACAAATAACATTTTAAATCATGCGTCTTATATGCTGGTAAATACGATATTAGAAAACATTAACAGTCAATATCAACATAGTTTCTTCAGTTTTCAAGTTGGTCTGGCTGGCTATGTACAGGATCGCCCATAAATAAGTACAACCCTACCACTTTTTAATAGAAAGCTAATTGTCTTCTAAACCAAATATAGCAGGATTTTATTATTTCTAGTGGAACATTACACAATCAATCGGATATTATCAGGTATTATTTATAACTAAACAGCATTGAAACTGTTGGCGAAAATATTTTTTCGTGGTGGTGTACTCATCTTTGGACGGCAACATATTCATATTTTTGGCAACATGCTAGTTTCAATGCTGTAGAACTTGGTCATAAATAATACCTGATAATATTCGTTTTGATTGTGTAGTGTTCCACTAGAAATAATAAAATCCTGCTATATATTTGGTTTAGAAGAAAATTAAATTTCTATACAATAGTGGTTGGGTTGTACTTATTTACGGGCAATACTGTATCTATCACGTATACAGGCCGCACCAATGGAGCTAGAAGGCTGAACATTTAAATATTGAGTCCTTATTATGTCTAGGAAAAACGTTTTTTTTTGTTTTTATTAACCCCTCCTCCAGGTGATGGGTTCAATTCACAATGTAAATTCATGCTAAACTAGTCCCATAGTTTATGCCCGTCAATGTTTACGCTTGTTTTTTTTTTGTTGAAAATTCAGACTTTTTAAGTGATCACTGCCCAACAAAGGGCGAGAAAAGTAACTTATTCATTGATCACCCGTTTTTGCAATTGTTTTTAATTGATCACCCCCCAACACGGCATGCTGCCAAAAGACGTTGGTCACGTGACGGTTTCTATTGTGTGACTAACCGTAGCTTATATTATTATGGTACAAGGGGAATTCTTTTTTAAAAAATGGAGAGAAAGATTTTATCACAATCTTTCAATTTGGAAGAAGATGCCTGACAAGAAAGATTAGCATTTAAAATCATGGCTTTTGCTTGGGCTCGAACACTGACATCAGGCACCAGTGGTAGATATGCTACCATTTCAGCCATAAGGCAAGTCCCTGAATTCATTCTTAACACCTTGACCCTCTCATAAAGGCTAGTTGTCTCAAAATTCTGTTTTGCCCGCCCTGTTCAAGTACAATTTTTCATGGAAACTGAATTATTATGACAATAAAATATAGATCAATTATAGACTGGCATATATTAGGTTGTTACATGTTACAGGTTGTCATTATTTTTATAGTAGGATGAAATATGATAATAACAAACAAAACACAGTAAATATTGAATCAAAATATGACCCATTTGAAGCAACCTTTTTCAAACGATCCTCTAATGATAATATGCCATCTCTATAAAAAGAAAACACTTTAGGTTCAGTAAAAGCATGAATTATGGCTTTTCTATTATTGAACGTTTTATAACAGATTTGAAGTTCAAAATGCTTGAAAAGATGATACTCTGTAGGTTAAAATGCCAGGTGAATATGGATGATGCTGCAAGACTAAATATCCCAATTCTCAAAGCTTAGACAGTTGGCTGAGAGGTGTGTGGTCGGGAACTGCCATGGAGCATTTCATTCAGTTCATATGGGACCCATTTATTCCAACGTTTTAACCGTTCCTATTTCCTTGGGATGACGTAATATGGTTGCTGTTGAAGTTCTAAAGACTCCAGAATGTGCTCGAATCATTGTTCGTTGGCCACTATTGTCGATAATCCTTCACCATTAAGAACAGGTTTGGGCCTCCGTCGAGATATATTATTGGTATCCATAATTCCAGGCCTAAACCCGTTGAACCAACGCTGAACAGTTCGCACTGTTCACTCCAAATACTTTGTTGGCGTTATCAGCAGCTTGAGCAGCATTATGCCCTTATTTGGAAATCGTACCTGAAAATTAGTCTAACTTCTTGGGGAGACACCATTGCTGTTAAGGGCACAAAAGACGCCATTGCTGTTAAGGGCTGAATAACGTCCAATAACGAATTATGTCTATTTACTTTGAATCTGTAAAAAATACAATTACATTAGTAAATCTTTCACTTTTAGTATTATTCGCTATGATGGAAAAAACAAACAAGAGAAAAAACATTCCATGTGTAACCCTAATAGAATTTGTTGTGATACGTGACAAAAAGCTTGAACTTCTTTACAGGAAATTCATAAGGGTACAACAGAGATAACATGAACGGGTGTCTGTATGTTATCATCACATAGTAACAGGATTAATTGTTACGAAAGTATTCGGATACACGTACAAAGAAAAAAGTGCAAGTTTGTTTTTGTTATATTAGGTAGTGGTAGGTTAAACTGTAAAAACAACGACCCACCGAACAAGATCAAAATGAATACAATATTGAAGTCCTTGAATAACCAGATGAATGGGAAGGAATGTGTATAAAAATCTGGAAACTGGAAATCGCTCTTCGTATATGTGACTTGGTGAACCGGATGTCTCCAGGCTAAGGGAGACGACGAACGAACTGGAGGGTTAGACTGAAATCTTGCCTTCTAAACCGGTTGATAGGATTAAAAACGAAATGAGAGTCGATTGACTATAAACTAACGTTTTGTGAGGTTTTGGTAAATCAAAAACAGGAATGTTGTTGAAGTATTTTTGTGGGTACGGGCTTGACAAAGATGATTACATTTTAGTAAAAAGTAATGAATCTTATAATTCACCAAAAGTCTGTCCGTCTGTGACAGCCTACCGCAGAAACCATACAACATAACCCCATAACATTTTCTATGTGTACCAAAGTAACCCCACGACAGGTTTTTAGCAAGTTAGTTTTTGAAAATCACTCTCCAAAATGTTTTATGGAGGAGGTTCGATTTACAAAGTAAATTCATGCTAAAATGGACACATTTTGTGTCCGCCTTTTCAGCTGAATCCACTTGCTGCTCGTTCATAGAGAGGAGGGAAGAGTAAGAGGGTGATATCTATTTTATCCTACCAAAAGTAAGTACTTTGGTATCGTTCATAGAGAGGGGTTGAGAGTAAGAGGAAGAATGACTATTTTTTCCCGTTAGGGCGGGTATTCAGGCGAGGTAGGGTTAAGTTCAAACTCATTGTAAATAATGTATTTAATAGATGTTCGAAGTATGAGCGAAGAAGTATATTCTAAGTTGTTTCTGTCTCCTTCATCCGTTTACTTGGATAACATCGAGTTTCTGTTGACTGGAGGGTGTTTTGGGGGACATATAAACATTACTGTGTAACTCAAGCAGAACAATATTAGGTTAGTACGGTCAACTTATAGAGTCCTGTCGTGGTTTTGAGTTTCTGTTCTGATTTAGTTCGGAAATTCATATTCAAACAGTTGGTGTCTGCGATCTTTTTAATGATTTGATTTAAATATGTTTATGTTTAGAGAAGAGACTGTGGCATCTGAGAGCTTATTCCAGATAGGAGTGGTTCTGTCTGAGAAGAAGTGTTTTCTGACCCCGGTGTCTGTTTGAATTTGTAGCTTCTTGCTCTGACCTATGGTTGCACTGCTTAGGGAATGGCTGTAGCATTATTTTATCTGAACGGATGCTGCACAAACTTGAGGCTTTCCTGTATCTAGTAGATCAGCATGAGTTCTTCTGTGGGATAGTGTAGAATAATCAACTTGTATTTTATATGTTCTGCCGATGTGAGAGACGTCTTGGCGTTGGGTTGTACATTTACGGGAGCGAAAATTCTGTGAAAGGAAATAAAACATTTTGTCCATACCGGAGAAAAGGCTCTCCCACGTAGTTGGATGGAAAGACAACAAAATTTTCAATTGAAAATATGGGTTCGTTTTATTCCCGTTGATAGCTTCGATTCCGGGACGGTTCGCGGATCACTAAGGGGCATTGAATTCTGTTTCGGTTAAAAATTCTAACGAGTGGTTTCTTTACTGAATGACTAACAGTGATGGTAGCAGTTCAAATCAAGTTTCTTCCTCCCTCTCCTCCCTCACCCTGAAGGGCTAAGGAGCCAAGTCCCCTAGCTTGTTTTACCCGTCGCTCCGATTTGAAATCACGGCCACCCTTGAACCACCGCATTTTCTTTGTTCTGACTTGGATCGGCCGTTTTACCTATTTTCTAGCCCCGGGAACATGATGTGGCGCTTTGGTCACGTACCAATCTATCTCTCCTGGGTGTATTTCATTACAATAGTGTCACTAGATCAAGCTCTTTTAGCCTTTCTGGATATGACAGGTGTTTGATGCTGGGGATCATCTTTGTGGCTCTTCTTTGTACTCTTTCTATTGCGTCAATGTTAAATTTGGGGTGACCAAATGCAGGAGCTAACATCAAGCAGGAGGTTAACAGGTGCAATCGAAAAGAGAAAATAGGATTTAAAGTATAACAATAGCATTTGTGTTTATTCTACTTGCACATTGATGTGTAGTATAAACTCGAGTTCAGATATCCACTTAAAAGTTCTATACGAGTCGAGTCTGTTGGCGTGTGCTTATTCCTTGAACTTATTTGGCAAATCAATCTTTAAATTTACCTCAGTTCTTGGTTGTTTGATGAATGTTCATAAGATGTATATTGATAAATAGATGAATTGCAGTGTTCCAACATAGAGTGAAATCGTCAAACGGGAAAATATATTTGTGATTGGCGGAATGACATGCCGTCAATCTGGTGCGGAAAGGAGTGTCACCGATTAGGTTGATTGGAGTTGTCATATTTGTGTGTTAACAAAGTCTAAAAATAAAAAAGTCTCAGCAACGTCTGATTGACGCCAATGCCAGCCCGTCCATTAGGCGAACGTAGGCGGCCGCCCAGGACGCAAAGGTCCTGGGGGCGCACCCCAAATTGGAAAGAAAAAACCCAAATAGAATTCAACCGGGGGCGCAAGTTTTTAGTCTCGCCTAGCGCGCATAAAATCCTTGCGCTGATTGGTGCCAGTTTTAGGGTGCTGTCAAGAGATACCGTTTTGATCCTATACAAATAACAAAACTACTTTCGTCATCATTATGTGAAGATGTTCGTCACAAATCGACAGTTTATGTACTAACCTTTTTAATGAGCTATTTAATTTAATAACAAAATACCTTTGACAAATCCATCGTAATTAGAGTTATAGAACGCAACCCAAGTGTAATGTAACGTATACTAACTTCACTTTTATTAATCAATACCATTTTGGAAACTCAGTATTCTAGTCCTTTCAAGGTGTGTGTGTGTGGGGGGGGGTGAATAAAGATCAAAGTGTAGTATCTGTTCTTCGAAACCGCCATGGCCTCGAAGTGCGGAGAAACACGGCCCGTATGGGGTCCTGTGGCATGCTCGGGTATCGTCCTGGGAGAAGTTGCGCAGGATATCTTGGCTGCGGCTGAGGCCGCGCTAGGATCAAAGTGGATTATCTGTGCTTCGAAACCGCCACGGCCTCGAAGTTCAGGGAACCACGGCCCTTCGGGGGTCCTTGTGGCATGCTCGGGTATCGTACTGGGAGAAGTTGCACAGGATATCTTGGCCAGCTGGTCGGGAGGCGATCACCATTAGCATGCTCATGATTCGTCCTGAGAAGCTTTTGGGACCCCCCCCCTTTATCCCGGTCCTCGTGGCATTTGTCTCAGTGACAGGGATTTGGGATTCTCCCCCCTCAAATCTCTAGTCACGTGGACATGGGATCACCCCCTTCTGATTTTGGCACTAAATGACCCACCAAGGGTCGATGTGCCGTTAAACAAAGCAATCAATCAATTAGTCCTTTCAAACTATTCCCTTCGAGGATTCCGCGTTTCATGCACTTCTTATATCATTTCCTTGTGTGGCAGAGAATTAAACAGATCACTTCATTATTAGCGTCCGGATTTGTGAATACAGTCAGAGAGAAAAGAAATTGAAATCGTGGTAGTAAAAAAGGGATAATTCCCAATTGAATCGATATTTACAGAATACTTGAAAGGGTTGTTTTGAAAGAAATTAAAAGGAAAATTCTTAATATTGAATGAAGCAGAATCTTTTTTTTCTGAAATTAATTCTTTACAGGAATTTCTCTGCACTTTTTCCATTTAAAGATAAAGACAGCTCTGAATGCGATTGTTTATAAAAGCGAATGGAGTTTTACACGAGAAAAAAATCGCAGAAATAGAGAAAAAAAACTTAAGATCAAAAGAAAAGTTTGTTAAAATGTACAATAAAAATAATTATGGAATTCTAAGTGTTGGAGTTTTTCATATGCGGAGCGAACTTTCCTTAGGGCTTTCATCCAATATATTCACTTTACATGAAAATATATCTTATTTATTTATAAAAACAAAACCAGTATTATTTGAAGACGATCAGTAAAGCAAGAGACTTGAAATGTAATCATCTGTGTTGCGCTTCGGGGACCTTTCAAACTAGTTGAAAGTATACATTAGAATTAATTACATTAGAATGGGCAACTGGGAGGGGGTTGCAAACTGGATCGGGCCTTCTCATCTAGGGCGAGGAGTTGGAATCTTATAGTCGATAATGGTGCAGTACGATGTAACCAGTGGCGTAGCAAGGGTTCTCAGCGCCCGGGGGCAAAGATAATGTTGGCGCCCCCACCCCTAAAATGTTATGATTATTTAGTTGTGGCTTTTCTTCCCATTACATTTTTTAGGTAGCTCAGGGTAACGCTACACTGTGACTTTGGTTCCGTGACTTTTATTCCTGTGAACTTTCTTCCAGGATTATTTGTTGAATATATTGTAGACTTTGCGGTTGAGCAAAAATAAATAAATAATTGCTTAAAAAATAATTTTTAAAAGATTTTTTTCCAAAAACTTGTGTGCGCAAAGATCTTGTGTTATGCAATTGTTTTTTCCGGTGACAAAAGTATATATGCAATTTTGAATTCGACAGCGTAACCCCAACTTAATGTACCCATATAAAAACATGGTATTATTCGCTGTTAACAGGGTTGCTGCTAAGATATATTCCGAATATATCCTTTTGCCCCCCCCCCGGAAAAGTGGCAGCGGACGCCTATGATAGTCTCCCTACTTGACTTTATAATAAAAAGGTTTACAGAAAAAAATGTTAAAACGTACACATTTGATATAAAATAGAATGAATGGAGCAAGTAGGTTTAAGGGGGAGATTGGTAGGATTTCGGTGTTTCTATTGAGAACCCGGGGCACTAAAAAGTGTTATACGTTTAATCGAATTCGGTTCAACTGTTTTTCAAAATGCTAGCCTGACACGCATTACATTAAAAGATACAGATCTTCTTACGTGTATCCATATCGCCTCAATTATTATATGTTGGCACATGTGAATGAAAATAAGTACATACAGTTGGCAGCCGCTCATTTTATCTCGCGAACGGAACGTTCTTCATTATTTATATTTTCGGCACCATTTTTAAAAGATCATTGATTCTCTTTGCAACCACTTTTCCATTTCAGAACTGTCTTGCAATATGTCAACTAAACCCTCCATTTAAAATACGGGGAAAGAGTGTCCATTAATGCCAGAATTCCGTTAAATCCATTTTTAATGTAAAAATAAAAAGCTTCAATACAATATACAGTACTTTACAAAATCATTGAATAAAGAATATGTAATATTTACTCGCCTTTTAGACAGTGTAGCTCAGTGGCTCTTGACGATGATCTAAAATCTTATCTGAAATCTATCATGGAATTGGAAACCCATGTTCGCATAAATGAGATTTACTTTTAGGTATATTTAAAAATATTGGTTATTATAAAAGAAAAATGGAAGGTAATTTTCAGGATTGTATTAATGACTAATATACAGAATTAAAATAGAATTGGGGTCCGTTAGATCGAGGGTTTACACTTCCTTCCACGATTTCCAATTTCAGACGGGTAGTTTTCTGTCATCCGCTAGTCAGACACTCAAGTGTCTGCAGCGTCGTCATCAAATTGTCGGATACGTTTCGCTTTGTTCTGCTTTTTGTGGAGTAATTAAACCCCTTGGATTGATCAAGTTTACAATTACGAATATGAGTGCCAGAGTGGTCTACAAATAACGAAGAAGTACCTCATCTTTTTCTGAGAGAAAGAAAGTGAAGCCCGGTGAGTGGGCGGGAGGACTGGAAAGATAAACAATAACATGTAAAAGAAACAGAAAAAAGGACCTCTTTACAATTTAGCGCGTTTCTTGTTTTGGCAGTGCAAAAAGCGCTAAATTAGCGCGTTTTCGCCTAAGACATTTTGGACGTTTTTGGCCATTTCTGGCAGTCAAACTAGCGCGAATATATTTTTTGAGTTTTCAACACTGCTCTTTACTATCAACACCAAGATAAGTAAAGTACAATGTGTCATTTTAATTTCCACACGCAAATTCAAACTTGTCTAAAAGTACTGTTTTACTATTAGTAAGTACTACTATCACCTTAGTGGTTCCAAGGTTGTGTTATAAAGAGAGAGAAAAAGTTGTGTAAAGACGAAAATAAAAAATAAAAATAATCATTCAAATTGAATCTGAATTATTGAGACTGTTTTTTGTCTTCAGTAAGTTTTAACAAAAGATAGTCACTTAATATGGGCGGCTTTCTCTGCTATTGCATTGCCTCAAAGTGATTTTTTTTGGTATTCTGCTCATATTTCAGGAACACTTACGTTTCTATATCCTATATTTTCGAACAAGTTTACCTTTAAACGTTCTTAAAAAGCACTCTCACTATACGAGACGTAGTAAAGAAAAATTATCCTAATGGTAGACTCATTATGGGGACACATAATTGAGAAGTACGAAGCGAGGGCTCCTTCCTCCTTTCAGTACATCTGATTGCAGCCGTCTCGTTCCTATTTTTTTTTATCTCCACCCGCGAGGGAGTTGTGATGTAAGACGAGGATATTGGGAAAGGAGTGAGGGAACTCTAGTACACTTTATAGAAAGGGTCTTAGGGATTGGGAGATGAGGGAATGGAGAAAGGAGAGTAAGGAGTTGCAAGAGAAAAGGAGCCACAACCTCGGAGTTTTCTCAGACGTAATTCACACTGACAGATAATAGCCACGGCGAAGAAGAACAATTGGTGGAAATCAGATTCAGGTTAGAAGACGTGCGTTTACTTTGAAAGAGAGGAAAAGAGCGATAACTGTGACAAAAAGTTAGAAAGAAATAAGAGAAGGGAAGATATGAGCAACTAGGATTTGTTTTTCAGCAATATAACGTCTGTTGTTAAATGTTATATTAAAAAGGAACAATGTGTGTTCCCATTTGTAGAGAAAGAAACGCTTCATTTAGTTTATGTGTCTGTGTATGCAAAATGTGTCGAGAATAAAGATATTTTACTTTAAATTGAATGTTCTCCCCTTCCAATCTTTATAAGTAGAAACAAAAAAAATATGCTTATTTTGTTTATTTATTAGATGAAGCATTGTCAATGCATTAAGCATTTTTTACGTATTTTCTTTCATTGTGTATGGTATAGTTGGACTATTTTCCTCGTCTATGCTGTTATTGCTTTCGCAACGTTTCGGCCGTGTACCCTCCGGCCTTCTGTTGGGTGTTCTTTGTTTTCTTTCTTCTTCCGCCTGATTTGTCTTCATTAAGGGCAGATCAACATTAGAAAACAAAGAACACCCGAATAAGGCCGGAGGGTACACGACCGAAACGTTGTGAAAGAAATAACAGCATAGACGAGGCAAATAATCCAACTATACCAGACACAATGGTTAAAACACCCCGTCTCACTAAATTCAGACAAGAACTGTATTTTCCTTCATCTTAATTTTCTATCGTCAGCTGAACCGATCCGCGCTGTTTATTTACTGTCGTAGACTGACGGCCCGAGTGAGTTGCATTTTCCCACGATTCTTTCAAATTACGGACCTTAGATTTTTTAAAATTTAAACCCAACCTGTATTAAAATATGTTGTGTTATTACCTACAATCGCATACATACTACACTTTTGGGGCGAAGGAGCTGAAACAATAGATTGCATAATGTCTGCAAAAATTAAGTTTACTTCATTTAAAATTCTAAACGAGTGGTCACTTTGCTGAATCACTACCAGTAATGGTAGTAATTACAAAATTAAGGCTTCTTCCTCCTCTCTCACCCCTAATGGGCAGAGAAGCCAAACCCTCTCTGGTCCGACCCGTCGCTCCTGGGATTCGGATCTAACCGATTCTAAATTGCCAGCGATTTGAAAATCACGGCAACACTTAAAACCACCCTGGTTGGTTGAACGCATTTTCTTTTGTTCCGACCTCGTCGGTCGCTTGACCCACTTTCCAACCCCGATAACACGATATGGCCCTTTGGTCACGTACGCCCCAAAACGCGCGAACACACAACCAGAGTGCATTTCATTACAGCCATTACAACCGGCCATTTTCTGTAATTGTAAGAATAAAAAGTTCTTCCTTTTGCAACACTACAGAAGCCTTTCAATTGCACAGATATTTCTTTCTTATTCTAGAAAGAAGGGAAAACAAGTATGGTTAGTCTCACAATAGAAACCGTCACATGACCAACGTCTTTTGGCAGCATGCCGTGTTGGGGATGATCAATTAAGAAATTGGGGGAAAAGAGTGATTAATGAATAAGTTACCTCTCGCATTTTGTTGGGCAGTGATCACTAAAAAATAGTCTGATTTAAAAAAATAAAATTTTTTTTAAAAAAACAAGCGTGAATGCTGACAGGCACAAACTTAGGGATCAATTTAGCATAAACTTACATTGCAAATTGAACCCCCACTAAAAACCTATTTAGAGGGCGAGTCTTGAAAAAGATCTTTAAAAACTTTCTAGACATAAGGAGTAAATGCTTAAATTTACAGCCCTTTAGCCCCATTGGTGCGGCCTGTACGCGTGATACATACATAGCACACAGACAAACTTAAAAACTGAAGAAACCTACGTTGACAGGTTTGATGACAGTTTTGGTTGATAGTTTCTAAAAAGACTAACTTCCTTCCTGCAGAATTATTTTCTTTACTTTCCAATTCTAGAAACATAAATAATGAGGAACAGAAGAAGAGGAAAAAAGATATTGAGGTATCCCAGTGCGTATGTGTTGTTTCCTTTGAATATTCTGCTGACTCAAATGAATACATGGTGAAAAGAAAAAATGCACAAAAGAATTAAAATTGAAGTGGCGAAACTGACCAAAATTACCAAACTAAATAAATAAAACAAAAACTGAAATGCAAACTTCAAATCAGCTCGGTTGTCTAAGATATCAGCTTTTGTTGAACAAAATATGCAATGACTACTACTAACAATGATGATGATATCACTACGGAATTTATTTGGTTCAAGAGAAAAAAAATCTCTTTTGTGGTTTAAAGGTTTGCTTTCTTTCCAAGTTTTCTCACAGAATAAAAACGATCAAATTGTTGTTTTCTTTTAGGTTGCCGGAATACAAAAAAAATATCAAGCTATCATTAACACGTGTTAGTTTTAGTTTGAGCTTAGAAGGCATTTTAAACTCTTCCTTTTTTTTTAACGTCTTGTGCACACAAACATCAGTATTGTACTCAAAAGTCAATTCACACCAAACGACACTTATAGTGTGGTCGTTTTAGCTTTGAACCGGGAATAAATTTGTTAAATTTGGTATCGTTAGAAGCAGAATCTTAATTTGAGTAACATATTAAAAAGATCTACCGTAATCCAGACATGGGAAATATTTTAGCTGCAATTTAACTGAAGACACCCGTTTGACCGAAACTTAATTATTTGACATAGGCATTGTAGTGCCATACAAAGACAGGTTTCACAAAATGTTTTCATACCTCCACTACCGAATAACACCCCACCCCCTTAATTTTGAAGGAATTCTGTCGAACATTTAGAAAGTTCTTGTTTTTGTTAGCTTGTGTAATTTTTATTTATTTTTTTGCACGGGTGATACATTCCAACTGAAAGCTTTCCAAAATGCCCCACCCCACACTTATTAGGTAGTGAAGAGTAGCTTTCAAAACTAAATTTTCAAATGAAGTCTTTTGAACTGAATTTCACATCAGTAGATATTTGATTGATTTATTGTTTTGTTTAACGGCACATCGACCCTTGGTGGGTCATTTAGTGCCGAATTTAGTGTGTGTGTGTGTGGGGGGGGGGGTTGTCCCATGTCCCCGCGACTAGAGACTTGAAAGGAGAGAATCCCGAATCCCCGTCACTGAGACAAATGCCACGAGCATGCCACAAGGACCCCCGAAGGGCCGTGGTTCTCTGAACTTCGAGGCCATGGCGGTTTCGAAGAACAGATACTCCACTTTGATCCTAGCCACAGCCCCAGTAGATATTTCAGTACTGCTGCAACTCCCCCGATAGATTTCGGTGGATTTAAAAAATATTACTCAGCATAGAATTCTGCTTTCAGTGATACTAAATTCAACTTTTGACCACTTTTAGAGTTAAAACGACTGACCTGGTACAGGTGAACGGAATATCAGTACGTCTGTTCTCCCAGAGCAAGGCCCTTCCATTGCACTTCGGTTGGGTTGTTGACCTCTGCGATCGCCCCCAATGTGGATGAATCGGGTGTGCTAATCTGCGTTCGCGCTCACCTTATACTTAACTAGCTTTCCAGGGAAATATCACAATCCTGGTCCTCATGGAATTTGTTTCAGTGACAGGGACTTGGGATCCCCCCCCCAGGTCTCTAGTCATGGGGATTTGGGATCCTCCTTCTCCCGCCTGCACGTTCGCGTACAGGATCCCATCCTAACCCGACCTTGTGTCAAACTTGCCGTCGTGGGGAGGCTGATAAAGAACACTATTAAGAAAGAGGACGGACACGCACACATATACACTGTATCAAAAAGTACTTTACCTGTCCAGGCAGTGAGAGCAGACTATCGGCTATGTCCATTGTCGGTCTTGACAGATTAAGGCTCGTGATATCTGGAGTATTTATCCACCAGAGCCCAGAAAGAAAAGAAAAAAAACATTCTAGTACTAGGTAATCAGAATTTGCTTAACAAACCAGCAGGTGTGGATAATTCTAACAAAAACGTCGAGGCTTATTTCTGTTGTACCGGGAAACCACATCTTGTAAATAATCGATATTCTGTTAACAAACAAGTTTTTCACAGATACTTCTGTCCCATAATAGAAAAAATACAGGCGGAAGCAATTGCAGTTTTCAAAGAGTTTTTTTTCTCGGACGATTGAACTCCTCGTTTATGTTGTTCACGCGCCGTCTACAAAATCTACGGCCTTCTTCAGGTGTACAATCCGAATGTAATGGTAGCAAAAATAGAAGTCCCCCCCCCCGCAAAAAAAAAAACGCTTATAACATAGGATTCAGCTATTGTGGAAAAGCACTTCTGTTCACCACACCTGAAGAAGGCCGTAGAATGGATCGGTCGAAACGTTTTGTAAACAATAAGAAGGAATTCAATCGTCCGAAAAACTCTTTGAATCTTAATGACCCTTCTCAAAATATCTCAACTGCATTTTTAAAAAAGAGTTGCACACTTCAAAAAATCCCTCAGATCTCAAATGGTTTAAACAGCAACAACTGTTTACTGGTGGCCGTAGAATGACGGTCTGAATAGGTGCTATGGAAAGCAACTAAAATTAGGATGAAAGAAATACAGGTATACCTCGATTAGTGCGGTTAATTCGTTCCAAGAATGTCCATACCGTTCAAAACCGCGCTGTTCAAGGTCTTATAATGTAATGTTTTCAGCTGATACTTAGTTACATTAATTTGTACAGCAATACCTTAACCGTACTACATCAAAACCGCACTATTTGAGGTATCCCTGTAATAGCCAAAAAATAATAATGATATATTACGCTCACTACAAAAGATCGTCACTAGTTACTTTACTACCCATGGATCCATTATGGAAAAGAATACCAATACTATTCAGCAACAATCAATAAAGTCCATAGAAAAAAATTAACATTAAAATCTAATTGACCCAACTAGTATTTAGCCACTGGCAACTTTTTTGTCCATAGTCACAGCATCGGAAAAGGTTAAGTAATAAGGTTGATCAAAAGAATGGCAAAGCAGAAAAACAATGTTTTCCCCAAAGAATAGATTTGTGAATTTAAAAAAGAATTAAGAATCCTGTTCATCAAACGTATATAAATAAAGAAAAAATAGCTCACGAATTAAATGTGTTTTTATTCCTATAGAAACACAGTGAAATTTCCAGGACTCAGTAAATGGTTGGGAGCGGAGAGGTCAATGAAGAAAGGGTCAAACATTAACATAGCTTACCGGTAGGAAATACGCAACTATCTCAGCCATGAAGGTGACACCAAGTAAAAGCAGTGTTGCCAACTCAAAAAATAATTTCGCGCTAGTTTGACTGACAAAAAGCGCTAAGATTTTTCAAATATGGTTAAAAAAGACGCTAAGAATCGCCGAAGATTGCCAGAGAATGGCCAAAATGTTTTAGGCGCAAACGCGATGAATCTAGCGCGAAACGCGCTAAATCGGCAACACTGAGTAAAAGAAAGGCCGTTGCAAACGTTTTTGTCCGCTACTTACAGAATTTGAGGAAGAGAAAAGAAACTTAGAATCTATTGTCAAGGAAATGAACAAGCAGAGAGAAAAAAAATGCAGAGGGTGAGGGGGGTAAAGAGCGGAGGTTGTGGGGGCGGAGATAGAGATTCCTTACATGACTTTCTTTCGCCACACAAGTTTTTGAAAAAAAAAAAAAAAAAAGAATAGTCATGAAGTAGAGATTGCATGTTCGGGCAGGAAACGTGACAGATTTAACGACCGAAAAGTTTAAGGAGGCAAGAATTGAACAAACGTAAATAAATATATTTTGAAACAGAAAAAGCAGTTTTCTTAATGTACGTAAAGGAAAGGAATTGACTGAATAATGTGACTGAACTACATTAAGTTCATTTGTTACTTGTTTATATAGAGTTGGTACAGTTGTGTCAGTAGCAAAAATAGATTTTAAAAAGTAAAAAATCTCGGTCGCTACTATTCCTTTGTATTCGGAACAGATTATGGTAGGATTCTTTTACCCGTTCGCTCCACTGAAAATCGTTTTGACTGAATAAATCTTAAGACATCAAAACAATTACTATAAAGTATTTATCGTAAAGAGTACCAACTGAAGATAGATCTAACAGATGTATAGGGGGTGGCATTTAAGGTGTGAGTATCTTAGAAATGTTTATGTTTGTGCGGTAAGTTAGTTTCTTTTGTTAGGTTGTTTTTGAACATGTTAACAGAAACAGCGTTTACTGTTTCGTCTGAAAAGGGGAGTTCCGGTATGAAAGATGTCAAGAATCTATCTCTAATACCAGGGTGGTGGTGTATCTGGTATTTGTGGCAGTGACCTCTGTTTGTTGTTCTTAGTGTTCTCTGTAGCATGAGTTTGCTCTCTATGCACATCTTACAGTGGGTATCTGCGTCCATTTCTACCATGCGGTGTATCATTTTGTAGATGTGTATCAGGTCACTTCTCAATCTTCTGTATTGTAGAGTGGGTAGAGCTGTAGTATTCTGAGTGTCTTCATATGGCAGGTCTTTTAGTTGTGGCACCAGTTTCGTGGCTCTCCTCTGAAACCTCTCTAACATGTCTTGGTATTTGTTGGTGTGTGGAGACCAGATAATGCTTGCATATTCTACAAGTGGTCTGACCAGGGTTTTGTACAGCAGTTTGAATATAATGGTGTCCATATATTTGAATGTGCTTCTGATTACATCAAGCATCTGGTTTGCCGATGTGTTTTTATTTATTTGTTTGTTGTTTTCTGACACGCTGTAGGAAACCGATACATAAAATCAAGTGGAACTGTCGCGATCAGAACTCAGACGCGAACCATAGCAGCCTGATGACTTACCACTAGGCCAAGGATACACTGAGAACACGGTGTTGAGATTTAAAGCATGTCAGTCAGATTGTATACATTGGGGAAAGGGGACAATACATCAAAGCAGCTAAGGGCCTAGACGGGGAGAATTTTTTAAAATAAATAAAATATAACTATCGTCATTTTTGACGACACGGATACACTAGTATTATAGGAATATTTTTAACAAATGCCAAAAAATCTTTATTTCCTTATTTTAAACAAGTGATTTTTGTTGGACTAAGCCAACTTTTGATATTTACTACGAATGAGCTTAGTACGGCACAAGGCCAAATAAGGAGAGGAAGATCTGGTAAAATAAGAATATTCGCGCGTGGGAAATACGGTTTGGAATATATATATGTTACGCCGAATCGACGAAATTGCCTATTTAGCGAATAAAACTACGTATTTTTTTTAAAGTAAATACGTAGTTTTAACTTTTTATACGGAAAATAAATAGTTGTTTTTATTTGATCAAAACAAGTATAAAAATAACTATTTTCTTTACAATAAAAAATGTATGTAATCAAAATGAAATCAAACCTTTATTTTTACAAAAATTAAGTAAATACGTTGTTTTATTCGCTGATTAGGCAATTCCACCGATTCGTCGCAACATGTACAATACATAAAATACGCCAGTAACTGGTCTGTGATATGGGTTAAAGTAATTATTTATCAAAAATAAAAAGGGAAAATTTTCTATTTGGCAAATAAATCACCGAGGCGGCGCGCCTTTTTTTATCATGCGCTTGCGCGGTAGTTCAAGAGAAGCAGATATCTCGCACCAGATCAAGAGAAGCGTCAATAAAAATGACTTTAATTTTCTTTTTAATTTTAAAAAAAAAAAAAAAAAAAAAAGAAGACACTCTTAACCTCCTTTGCCACGAGGTAACTTTTTTTTATTTTTTTTTTATCGCTTTTCTACTTCATGATAAATTGTATATCAACTCGTCTGTCAGAAGCGGCCGACCAGCACGGTGCTTGACTTGCAGAACCAAAAACTTTTCATCTTATTTATTTTTGATAAACACTTTAGTTTAGTTTTTTCTTTTTCACCTAACGATTTTGTAAAATAGTTCTTGGCACACAATGACGAATTTTTGGGGGTGCCGTATTCCCCCCCCCCGTGTGAGTGTTATCTTACCGTGTTTACGCCAATCTTCCAAATGGGGAGGGCCAGAAATCAACTCCGGCAAAGAGCAACAAACAGACTGTCTAGGAACAAACTAGCAATCCTGTAAAACTAGGGCAATAACGACTGATTTAGGCCAGGTGCTCTTAAGATTATTTCTTTTCATAGCAACAAAGCCATTATTACATTTGATTGTTGGTGTTTGAAAACTCTCTCACACACACACACACACACACACACACACAGTACCCACTTAACGTTATTAAAATGTTAACTAAGTTTAGACTCACTTTATTCATAAACCCAGTCTATATGAACTCACCAACCCCAAACAAAACCACCGACCAAACAAGACACAGGAAAGCAAACTCAACAAAGCCGGCAACCCATCATACACACCCACCCAAACACACAAATTAAGCACTGACCAGCCACGGCAGACCAAACATAGATACAGAACAAACAAAGAGCAATAATTATAAAAAGAAAAAGAACAGAAAATCC
>VCCN01005630.1:1732702-1745660 GCA_006491835.1 Architeuthis dux | reverse complement strand
CCACACTATATTCGTGCCTAGATACGTACATGAGAATGGAGAAGCCAACAAAGTGTATGATTAAAAACTCCCGCCTACCATGAGATATTTTTATAAGATTAATATTGGTTAATTGGTTCTTTGAATCCGGTCCTCACTGGGTGCCCTACACTTCTGACCTAGTGTTGAACTAAGCTAAGCTTAGTAAATAACTAAACTCAAAAGAGTTGTTGGGTTCTTATACTAAAATGTTGTCCCTAATTGACCAAAACATTGTATTTAAAAGAAAGATAATAATAGTCTCGAAAATATGTGGTATAATAAGAATATTCAATCCCAGAAATTCAGCCTTTTCTTTATTATGCTAAAAGAGAAAAAAAAGCACAGAATGTGATTGAAAAATTATAGCAATATTGTGTGTGTGTATATAATATAGGGTGATAACTAAGAAGAACTGATTTATGTAGAAAGGAAGGAAAGAGACTAATTGATTTAGAAAGACCAACCATTCAAGGAAAAATTCAGTGGAACCTTTCAAGACCATTTTGAGACAAAGGAGGACAGCAGACATTTGTCTTTCTCCCACAGAAATGCATACAGAGGGAAATAAAGAAAGCCCTTGTGTGGCTGGGGACAGCTTAAAAGATTTTCACAATAATAGGGAATAGCCACACAGGCACAAAATGGGGGTGGGAAGAGAAATGAAGTAATACAAGGTTGATGAGGTAAGAGTGAAATAGGATTGACAATAGAGTTGGCCAGGGTGGTAGGGGCTATTCGGATTAAGGTTGGATTAGGGGGGATCCATAGAGAGTCACTTAAAGGGTCATCTTAAAGGGTCACCCATTCAGAGGACTTAAATGGAGGAATGAAAAAAAATAATAAAGTATTAAAGAAAAAAAGAAAAGAAAAATTAATATATAAATTAGGACAGCCCCCCCCCCCTTCCAAAATAAGGGAATTGGACTAAATTAGAAACAAATACTAGTGGAAAAGAAAAAGAGAGAGACAGAGACTCAAAACACAGAGATGGACAAAGAGAGAATCAAAACAGCACACGAGAGAGAGAGAGAGAGATGGAAAAATAGAGACTAAAAATGCAGAGAGAGAGAGAGAGATAGCAAGAGAAAGAGAGAGAGAGACTCAAAACATGTTTCGGTCAATCTATTGTACGGCTTTCTTCGGGTATACAATCCCTAAGGAAAGAGATGTGTCTCATTTATCAAAAATGATAGCAAACCTACTGACCTGCTCAGCTCATTCCTAAAAATATGTGGATCGAATGGATCGGCCAAATGTTGTGGTAACAACAAAAGCAACATAAAGGAGGTCAATTGTTTTGGATTGTGAGATTCTTGTTGAGGATACGAGAAAGAAATACAAAGCAATTTCCAAGACCTGAAGAAGGCCAAACAACCCCTCACCCAAAAGACACTGTTCAAAATAAAGATACCAGCATAGTTCCCTCTAAGTTTCCCACATGTGCACCGCGCACAAAGGAAATTAATGTGTGCACAAGGGAAATTATGAATCACCGCCAACCATATATGCTGTGTTGAGGGTGATCAATTAAAAAGTTGGGCTGTGATCACTAAAAAAGATTTTTGTCCATTGGGGACTTAAGTATTGAGGTTCCCGAGAAAGGGTGCTTTCTATAATTATAAATGCATTCATTATTATTATTATTATTAGTTTTTTAAAAATAAACCTTGGTTGTGTGCATTCATTCAAGTTGAATATCTGCATCTAAAACATTACTGACTAAAAATGGTCTGAATTCTCAAAAAAAACAAGCGGGCACAAACGAGTGACCAATTTAGCATAAGCTTACTCATCGAGGGGAGTGTGTGTGCGTGTGTACAAAATTTCATGTTTCTACTCTGAACGGTTACATAGATAGATACATATAAATGCCAGAACAAATAATATCAACCCAGCAATTAACCAGTGTTGTGGGTAGCAGTGATTAATAATAATCATCTGTGAATTGATGGGTGTGATTGTTATTAATTTATTTTGACATTGCATCACATAAAAATAAGGGATAATCATTGATGTTTTATTAAATGAGATAACCAACTTAATATAGTTCAAAGTATCGAATAGAATCTTAACTAAATACAAATGCAATTATACTTTTCTATAGTTTTGAGATGGGTCATTAATATTCAAATGGTTCTTCAGACGATTAAACTCTTTCTTGTTTACGCTGCAAACACAATGTTTCGGACAATCCATTCTTCGACCTTCTTCAGGTGTAAAATCCGAGTATGATGGGGTAAACAGAAGTTTTATTTTTAAAGAGAGTAACCCTTATAATGCAGGGCCTGGGCACAGAAACCCAGGTTCTGCGTTATAAGGGTTACTTCCTTTAAAATAAAATTTCTGTTTACCCCCATCACACTCAGATTTTACACCTGAAGAAGGCCGAAGAATGGATCGGTTGAAACAGTGTTTACAACACAAACAACAAGAAGGAGTTCAATCATCCAAAGAACCATTTGAATAGCAATCATACTTGTATTAAAACATACCAATAGTTTTATTAGCCACGAGAGATAGGCTGTGCCAAAATTATCATGAAACAATTTCATGTTTACATTTGCACAGGCATTCAGTGAACACATACTTTTCTCATAGGAATAAATTACACATTAGATTTTTGCACACACACACACACACACAGTCTACTAAAGATTTGAGGGAACATTGGATACTAGTCCATAAATATGGAATAAAGAGTTATCCTTTAACAACTTCACAAGACACTATTGCTAGTAAAAGTATATATTTCATACACAAGCTGCTATGAAAACAAGTTGTACTGCCAACAAAGCCTTAGGAGATGATGACCCTGCAGTCGTCATGGTTTTAGAGCCGAAATATCACCACCCAGCTTTGTTGGTTTTCAATCACAGTGTGGAAATTCAGCCTTATATATTTCATCTAGTATTCACAACTTCTAGTCAACGTTCATGAGCCCAGTCATCATGTTCCCAAAATGAAATGTTAATTGATATATACGTTTATTACACACACTACTTTTCTGATTTTCCACTTGACTTACTTCTTAATCTTTGCAATGATTTTGCAGTGTAAAAAACGACATTAACTTTTCTGTGGTTTTAAATACCGGTTATATGCAGGGCTGGCCGATCCTAGGGTGCATGAAAACCTTGCGCTGATCCTCACTACATATTGCAACAATGTTAAAAGAAAGTTTACAAAGTTTTCCTACTTTGATAGAATCATTAAAACACTTGTATGTAATCAGGTAAGTTAACACGTTTACTCCGACTCAAAGCACATATGCGTCTTACCTCTGATACACATGTGCATCCATTCCACATCTCTTACACTTCCATTTTATAATGCCATTATATGAGATTAAAAGTCTGTATTTTTTTTTCTATAAAGTTTTGCTTTATAGAATATAAAGAATATAGAAATAATAGGGAATAGCCTTGATTGATTGATTGTTTTGTTTAACGGCACATCGACCCTTGGTGGGTCATTTAGCACCAGATTCAGGGGTGGGTGGGTTCAAGTGCCTGTGATTAGAAACTTGAGGTGGGGAGAATCCTAAATCCCTGTCACTGAGACAAATTTCATGAGGTCCGGGATAAGGGGGGCAGGGGTAGAGATCCCAAAAGCTTCTCAGGACGAATCCTGAGCATGCTAATGGTGATCGCCCCATCTGGCCAAGATATCCTGCGCAACTTCTCCCAGGACGATAGCTGAGCATGCTACAAGGATCCCCAAAGGGCCATGGTTCTCTGAACTTCAAGACCATGGCGGTTTCGAAGAACAGATACTACACTTTGATCTTAGCCAAAAGGCTGCTGCCGGAATAGCCTTGTAATTAGGATATGGTACAATATATTGTCTACTATGGTTTTTTTTTTATTTCTCTAAATAACAGTAAAACCCTCCTCAGTGTTATTATACTTTACCTTGATTTGTAGAGCTGTTTTTTTGTAAAAAACGACCATGATGCACAAATGCATCACGTGGGACTATGGAGAAAAAAACAAAGCCGGTGCTGGAACACACATTAGTGTCATTCTTTGGTAATTAAATAAAATAAAATTTATTTACCAAAATAAAGTATACGTCTTTATATGGCAATTTCTGAGGGTAACTATTATTGTATGTAAGGGTTCAGATATCCATGTTAGCAGTGAATGTGTTCAGACAATAACATCTTTGTAAGAAGCTTTATATAGACTGAGTACATTGCTTGGTAGTTATGAACAAGCATGTTACAAAAGATAGCATTAAAACTGTTACAACAATTAGAAAGAATATACAGGTGAAGCTCCTATTTTGCACAAGATGCATTCCGAGAAAAATGGACAATCTGGGAGCTTTGTCCAATCAGGTAACAATAACAGGTGAAGCTCCTACTTTGGAATAGGATCCTCCAAGGGACGAAGTAGGAGCTTCAGCTGTATTCTTGATTGAAGACATAAATGATGTGAAGAAATGATACAGATAACCATATATAATTCAGATTGAAATCAAACGATGGATAATTTTACATCCAACAGAATATGATAATCATAATGACATTTATTAGTTGAGAGCCTATATTTGCCCGGCACCGGTGTGAGCGACTGCTAAATGAACAGCCTAAATCACAAATGTGAATAAAGAAAAACTTTGTGCGGGGACCAAACCCACATCCACCCCGGAGAATGAGAATGGAGAAGCCAACAAGGTGTAGGATTGAATAGCTCCTGCCTGCCTTGAGATCTTCGTTGGAGCAGTGTCTGCGTATGGGATGGCTTTCGTGGTGGATGTGGGTTCGGTCCCCACACAGAGTTTGTTTCTTTATTCACATTTGTGATTTAGGTCGCTTGTTTAGCAGTCGCTCACACTGGTGCCAGGCAAATATAGGCTCTCAACTAATAAATGTCATTATGATTATCATAATTCAGATTGCTAACAAAATCCAGGCCCCTACTCTCTGCATTCAGTCTTGCACTCTTCATTCCTTTCCCTGGTTAGAAATAATTGGTTGACTGGTTGTAAAGGGGGAATACCCCTACCTTGGATATCTTCAGGTCACCCTCAAGCAAAATAGAGCATTAACTTTCCTGTGGCAGATCAGTGGTTATGGTCTGAAAAACATCACCTTTGTAATTAAGGATTTTTAGCAGTCTCTAAGCTATAAAACCACATTCAATTAGTCTTGAAGAGTTTTCAACACAAGTAACTACAAATGCAAATATATAGTATTGGATTTCACAATTCTACCGTAATTGGTACAGTACATTAAGCAGGTTATATCCACAATATCTCAAGCCTTAGATCAGTGATTCTGAACGTGCGCAGGGGGGGGGGGCATTAGAATATATTGGTAGGCAATTTGGAATTTGGGTGTGAAGAGCGAAAAGCATTCCATGACTCAAAATTGTGTGACATCAAGGCTTTAATTATTAATTAGGAATTAATCAGTTATGATGTACTGGAATATCAATCTGGTCAGATATCCGGCAACGGATTCACATGGTGGCAGTGATCATTTTTTGTGAATCCAGCGCCAGATATCTGACCAGATTGATATTCCGGTACATCATGATATATAATTAAATTATTTATTTAAGGGGGACATATTTTAGCTGTCGAGGTGGGGGCATGGAGCAAAAAAATGTAAAAAACCATTGCCTTCGACCATATAAGTTTCTGTTAAGGTCATTAAAGTTCTTGGTAGTCCCTTTCAATAAGTTCCAATTAGCAGGTGTCAGGGTTTGCCATATCCCCCCCCCTACTCCACATCCAGCTGCACTGAGATCAAATTCAATCCCTGCACAATTTGGGTGTTCCATTGATAGGCTAAGGGTGTGGCCATTTTAACAAGCGTAGCTCCAGATGACTAAACAAGAATGTGGAGAGTGGTAGGTACCCACCATGGATAGGAAAATTTGTTGCAAGATTGATTTCAGTGATGGAACTCCTATCGGACAAAACGGACAAATGTCCTCCTAGACTTGAAAATATCTTCAACTTATTTTTTAAATTTCATCAATAAAATAATTTTTTAAATAAAACACATTTTATTACAAACCATTAACCAAACTGTCAACACAGGTTTCTTTAGTTTTTAAGTTGGTCTGGCTCGCTATATATGCATGCATCGTGAATACAGGCCACACCAATGGAGCTAGGAGGACTAAAGAGTTAAACATTTACTTATGTCTAGAAAAAAGTTTTTTTTCTTTTTAAATCCCCCCCCCCCAATAGGTTTTTAGTGGGGGGTTCAATTTATAATTTAAGTTAATGCTAAATTGGTCACTTAGCTTGTGTCTGGCAGTATTCACGCTTGTTTCTTGAAAATTCAGACTTTTTTTAGTGATCACCGCCCAACAAAAGGTTTAAGAGAAGTAACTTATTCCTTGATCACCCCGTTTTCCAATTTTTTTTTTAATTGATTACCCCTAACACAGCATGCTGCCAAAAGACATTGGTGTCTATTGAGTGACTAACCAGACCTGCTCTTTTAAGAATTATTTTTTTAATGTTAAATTAACATGTGATGTATGATTATACAGTGAACCCTCATTAAAACGACGCTGTTAAACTGGACAAAATCCGAGTCAAGAGAGTGATCATCCGTGTGTCGATGAAAACGTCTGTAACTTGAAATCTATTGATTTTATCGTAATAATCTTTGTGTTATTAATAAAAGAAATTATTTCTGTAGACAATATAAAACCAGAGATAATTGGGTTTGAAAACTTGTTTACACTCACAAATCTGTGAACTAGTAGAATTTGCATTCGGAAATTTTAGCCCAATTTTCACAGACTTTTTTAAATTTCACCAAAAATATACTAATGGGCCGATTTCAATATAGATTTTCTGGGATGTCTTCCATTTTGAATGTATTTTCTTATGAGAAGGGTATTTTGAAAGAAAATTCATAGCATAGTGTCGTATTACTTTTCCACATTTAGAAGTAAACAAACTTATAACAGTTTAGAGATTTTCAGGAATCAGATCTTAATTAGACTTGAACTAATTAAACCTTGTTATATGTTAAATAATTTCATAAAATATATACATGTTTTATATAGTTATATGATGTATCATGTTTAGCATACAGTGTATATATACTATGTAATATTGTACGTATACAGTATTAACTCCTACCATTGGTTAACTCGGACAACCTTACGCGCTTTTAGTCTGTTTTAACGTGGGTTCACCGTAGGTTAAACATATGAGTCAGTATCTCTCTTAAATGTAGGCGTGTTACTGTTAATCATTTTTCAGTGTTAACTAGTGTTCTCAGTTCAGTAATTTGTTTTCAGTCGGTTTCGGTAATTACCAATATCTTTGTGAAATATAAAATATAGCAAAATTACAAAATTAAATTAAAATGTGTTTCTGGGTTAATTGACATAAAAATCAGCGTTGTCAATTTAGATATTTGTTTTCAATTTTTCGAACTTCGAAGTCACTCCCAAATTCAAAAAAGAATTTTTTTTAAATATCTCAATAGGCAACGTTGCATATAATATATTTTTTTTAAAATTATATAACTTTAAAGATCTGTTAAAAATTTGTGGATTTAATAAAAATTATTTTTATTGATATTTATCAATGTTTTTTATTCAGTTCATTTAAGATGTAAAAGAACATCAATAACATTTTAAATATATCATATACCGGTTAAGTATAGTAAATCAAATACCATAGATTGTTGTGAGGAATTATCCTGTCACACACTCCCTGACCTCTGTGTTGAACACTAAAAGATACTACTTTATACTTAACTTTGTGGATGAGATAATTGTGTATTTACAGCATTATCTGTTGGTATAGTACAACGCAGAACCCCAGGTGAGGCTTTTAGGAGTTCTGCAAAAATGTTATACAAGCGCGACTTATTTTTGTTCATATTGCTAATAAATTTCCAATCTTCATTTTTATTATTTAAGATTCCATCTTGAGAAAACTATGTTTTTCTTCGTATTAAACCAGTTATTTGATAATTTTGTTATGTGTTTGTCTTAGTTCTTATATTTTTTATTATTTATGAACACAGCACCTATGGTTGATTGACGCAACTGAGTGACAACATATACCTCCTTCATTGGCAAGCGATACAGCAAAAGATCCTCCCTACCGGGAACACCAAAGAAAGAAAGTCTCCTATAATTCCCTTGTAGGAATTCTCCCTCTTATAAAAAGAACTCTTAAGAGATCTCTGCTTGGTATTTTTGGTTAAACCCAATGTAAAAGCATGAGCTTCCTTGTGTCACAGTTTCCATCAGGCAGAATAAATATTTACACAACATTCTTCTTGGATTAACAAAGCTTGGTTAAAGAATTTAAGGTTCCAAGTTTGTTGTGTTCATAGATGGGTTTCCATACCCTTTATTCAGATAACATTTTCATCTCACAATGAACACAGCTGAAACAAATATAAGGTGAGCACGGTGTTAGTAATACTGTCTAATGAGTATATTATGAAAAATATTAATTCTATTTTTTCAAGGAAGCCGACTTTCATTTTATATTTCTTTATATTAAATGTTCTTTGTGTGTGAGGGGGACTGAAAAAAAGTATGTTAACCAAAATGAACAAATATGTAGAAAACTATCTTCCTGTACACTGGAGAATACTGATGATTACTTTTAGATTAATACATATAAATTTTTTAACACACTGATATGACGTTAACTGTACATATATTTTTATGCAGGGTTCCTTGAAATATGAAAGTTATTTCAAGGGTTTCTTCAGTCTAAAAAGGTTGGCCTAGGTTAAATATCCAGAGAGGAATTACTTAGTTGAGCCCAGCTGTTAAGGCCATCAGTCCTGGCGGCCAAGGTTTTTGTGAGAAGCACAGAGAGGACAGACATGTGATAGTCATGTAGTTTCATCTTTCAGTAGACAACAGAAACGGACTCTACACAGATCGCTGAGGAAGGCATGAGTATTAAAACTGCCACCTATATAAGCATTAATCCAGACAGATGCAAAACTGATTTAAACCCAGATGAAGGTAGAGGTGAGAAAGCTTATATAATTATATAAAGAGTAAAAGTAGTATATATTTAATAAGCTTAATCTGGAAAAAGGCCACAATAGTAAAGAACCCAGTGAGGATCAACTCACTACAGTAGTAATGGTCTGAAGAGACTACTTTTCTATCCTTTGCTCTAAAACATGAACTGAGAGTATATGAGGTCTGTATCCAGCCATTTTGAATATCTCAAGAACTGGTTGCGTGGCCTTGATTTAACTTGGCAGACAATCAGAGGGGGACCTTACTGTGCATACGTGAACAGACTCTCCGGGAAGGTTACTCAGTCAATAGCAAGATGCCATTGGGTGAGCTTGTGTACTGTGTGGCATTCTTCATGTCTTGTGCAAGGTTTTTTGGCAAAACATTGTATCAACCAGGTCTGTCAGCCACCCCCTACATTTCAGATTTGGCTCCCTGCGACTTTTGGCTTTTCTGGTGGCTTGTGACACGATTCATTACCATTAAGACATATCAGCAAGGTCTCAGCATCTATGTAGCCAACAGAGAAAAAATAATTTGTTTAAATTAGATGTGTAATCACTCACACACACACGCACACTATTAACTTCTGATCCTCTTGCTTGGCTTGCAACAATAAAAATTAGGTGAAAGTTCAAGGTAACCATTTTCTTTCTAATTAATTTGTTATGAACGGTTTCAAGTTTCCGTAACGCATGATAAAACTAACAGGGAGTATTTAACTTTTTTAAAATTTTATTTTATTTATTAATTATTATTATTCTTAGAATAGCAACAGATCCTTAAGTAAGTAATTGCTTAGTGATTAAGACAATTAGAGTTAAGAGCTGAGCAGAGAAGAATGGAAAGAAAGCAGAAGATAAATATCTTCCACAACCAACATTATCCTTTTTATAAATCAATCTTTATTATTATTGTATGAAGTATTGTAACACATCACTTTGACTAGTTTTTACCTTCATCCTAATTTTAGTTGTGTTTATACAACTTATCCTTTTTGTTGAAAAATAAAAACAGGTCTGGTCACTCAATAGAAACTGTCAGGTGATCAATGTCTTTTGGCAGCATGCTGTATTGAGGGTGATCAATTCAAAAATTGGAAGATGGGGTGATCAATGAATAAGTTACTTTGCTTCCATTTTGTTGTGCAGCGATCACTAAAAGAGTGTGAATTTTCAAAAAGCAAGTAAGTGGACACAAACTTGTGATCAATTTAGCATAAACTTACATTGCAAATTGAATACCCCCCCCCCCATACACATACACTAAATTTAGGGTGAGAATTTTCAAAAAAACAAAAAAAAAAAAGAAGCTTTTTCTATACATAAGGATTTTCAGTCTTCTAGCTCCATTGGTGCGGCCTGTATGTACATACATAACCAGCCAGCTGGACCAACTTGAAAACTGAAGAAACCCATATTGACGGTTTCTAATAAAGCTGTAATGCCCACCCCCCAATTCAGGAAAAAATGTGTAAAATTTTAGGCAAATCAAGCCCTTTGCCATCCTCCTTAACCAAAGAGTTCCCATATGCCTATGTAGAAGAAGGTTATTTTGGGGGTCTAGGAACGTTCAAATCTTTTCCCATACAAATTAATGGTAATTGCTTCTTAGTTTTAGGCCATTTCAGCTTACAGAAAGGTTCCATAGGAACACTCTACTTTTGGATAGTGGGAGAAACCTGTATTTTAAATTAATTATGTTCCGTTTCTAAACTGCACGGATGCATTGCAGAGTTTCCAAGGGTTTCGTGTACTCAACTGTGTCTAAAAAGATTAGAAGAGCAGGAAGGAGACGCTAAGATATAGCTCATCTGGTAAAGACATCAATTCTTTGTCAGCTGACAAGCAATTCTCCAGGAGACTGGAAGTATACAGCAAATAAAGAGTTTACTTAATTACAACACCTTAGACCTAAGCTGGTAATTCTAGGATTTTAATTTTACATATTAGTTTTTAAAAAAAAAAACACTAATTTTATTGTTTTAATATCGATTTGGCCACAAAAGGTAAAATAAAATAATTTTATAATTAGTGAAAACCCTAAATAAAATCACGAGCTACTGAAATTGTAATTAGAGTCAAAGTGTTTCGAGTACTTTACCACAAACCGTATTTCTAGGCAGGGTGTACCGTAGACCGGGGTAACATTGAACAGCAGGATAACTTTGAACAACAAATAAAAACAAAGAATAGCATAATTTTCTGTTGAAACCCAAATTAGATGTATTTTTAATAAAAATGCTGGCTATTGTGCATAAAAACACGTTTTTATTTGTTGTTCAAAGTTACCCCGCTGTTCAATGTTACCACGGTTTACGGTACATGGTACTCAAGCCCAAGGTCCAGGATGACTAATGGAGAAGGGAAGGGGGGCCTGAAAGAAACTTTGTACCCCTTAATAAAATTTCTCTCAGGGGGCCCCTTTTCACTCTTAACTTCATTCAGAGTGAAACAGACACAAATTTCTGAGAGGATTTCTTAATTTTCACCAATTTATTTATTTAAAGGAATAGTATGAGGCAGAGAGATCGCAAATGGCAGAGATTTGGCTCCCGGTCACTTTTGGACCATTGCGATTCCAGACGATATTAAGCTGGAACATTGCGATTCCAGACGATATTAAGTTGATCCATTTCAAGTATATCGGGTCCTATCTGGAAATCGATTCAATAGCTGTCAAATGTCAATGAAACTTGAGACTATCAAGACTGCACTTAACAACCACCTTGGTGAGCAGATCCCAACAAACCATTTTAAAAGTACAAAAATTCAGGAACTGCACACATCCTCAGGAAATTCCATATGTCAAGTTTAAGTAACACTTAAGTATCTTGATCATTCGGTTGGAGCTTTGTTAAAAAAATAAAAATAAAACAAGCATCATAGAATATAGACTTATTACCATCATAAACAGATTTGAACGTTAAAGAACCTTTCAAAATGGAAGAAAAGTTACCATTGAGTGCACCTGACCGAAAAGGGGAGGTACTGCAGCTCATCTGGTAAAAAAAAACAAAACCTAAACCAGACTACAAAGTTGAAGGCAAGAAGGGTGTACAGGTATCCTTTACGTTTCAAAAGTTCGAATTACACCACTTTTTCCATTTTTACGGAAAAGGGTGGAAAGCAGAAATAGCGTTTGTTTTGTAGCAAGCCGTGATAGAGGCAGTACGCTCTCTCTCCTGCACCCCAGTCTCCTGTAACTTCTGCCACCCTAACATACCTCCTTCATCATTTTGGGGCTCACCATTTCGGCCTACAAAAAGGTTTTTATAGAAACACTACTTTCGGATAGCGGGGGGAAACCTGTATCTGTGACACGTGCAAGTAATTAAAAAGATTTTTAAATCTCCAATCAATATTACAAATAAAAACAATTACGATCAATTTGCCAATATTTGATCAGGAATTCTAGGTAGAGTTTTTAAAGGAGTCACCCCCCACCCTCTTTTGGATTGGCTGGAAACTAATTTGTTTTTTATACTGGCATTTGCTATCAATTAAGTGTTGCCGATTCAGCGCGTTTCTTGTTTTGGCAGTGCAAAAAGCGCTAAATTATCGCGTTTGCGCCTAAAACATTTTGGCCGTTTTTGGCCAATTTTAGCGTCTTTTGGCTATTTTTTTAAAAGTCAAACTAGCGAAAATATTTTTTTAGTTGGCAACACTGAGGAGAGGAGTATTCTTGAAATCCGTAGTCGTTAAAGAATTCCTTGTTTCGTTTGCTTACAAATTTGCAGGTATTTCGATTAAAAATGCCGTCAAATTGGATTCAAAACTCAACTACCGGCTGATGTAGGAGCAAAAAACTGATGGTCAACAACGTCAATGAGGGTACTTCAAGCTCAGTTTTGGTTAATTAAGTTCAAATTCACAAGACAAAGAAGAAGAAATAACAGACTTCAGAGTAGCTGAGGGAAGGGGCGATTTGGAACCCACCTAGGCCCAATGGAGGGGGGG
>VCCN01005630.1:1705404-1722164 GCA_006491835.1 Architeuthis dux | reverse complement strand
TTTGAAACAATGGACTCTTCCACTGAAACAAATTCAGTTGTTTCTTTTCTTAAAAAATCATCTCTTAGAAATTCAAATATGTCCGAATATATTAATTCTTTCACGGAATTAACTAGTATTAAATATCAATTAAATGGTTGTTTCCCCAAACTGCATCTTAAACTTTGAGGTGTTGAAGGGGTTAACATTCTGGTCACTTGAAGTTGAAAAATTTGTAAATGCTGGACTATAACTTTGAAATTCTTGGTTCTCTTCTTAAACGTATCATCGTGGCAAAGTTGTTTCATATACTTTGACTTCCCCCTTCCCACTCGTATGTACTTTGCATGCAGCAAATGAAACGTCATTAGTTTTTGATCTGTCATAAAATGACATTCCAGTCATTTAATTAGTTCATACGTCAACTCAATTAAGATATCAATAATGAGTTGTTCAGCTACACCTTCATCGCCACCATCATCATTTTCATTGTTTTGTTTTTTTCAGGATTCAGTAAAGTAATTGCCCTTACGCTGGCTACAGCTTCAGCCATCCCTGCTTGGGCCCCTTGTATCACCTTTACTACTTGCTTGGCCCTTTCAATATGCGGAATAGACTTAGAAACGACAAGCATCTGAAGCAGTGACACTCGCTTTACACTGCACTATTTTACCTATAGCTGGGGGGATTCATGTCTTTCTCAAGGACATTAGTGCAAAGTGAACACAAACTCGACTCATTGAGTCCATTCTCCAAGCCGTTATCAACTCACTCACCCCCCCCCCTGCAGGATTCAGCACCATACCTATAATTTCAGGGATTTCAATTTTGTGTATGCAGATATAGATATTACGTGCTCCTAGCCAGCAAGATAAAGTTTGTGATGTTTTTGTGACTAGGAATATGAATCGTAGGAACTCAATTCTTGTTTATATCATTGAGCCTTTGGTAAAATTGATTTCGCTTTATGTCGTTTCACTTCCCAAGAACCTATCAGCAACGTTAAGTGAGGACCAGCTCCAGTTTCATAAGGAAGCCACAAAAGAACAACCCGAGTCTTTTTAGGTGAAATACTTGCTTCAACTTCAGATCACCTTCTCTCAAACAAGGGATCAATGTAGTTTAAAGTCTTTATTTGAAACAATATGTGATTCAACATAAAATCTTATTTGGCTCTGAATGGAATGAATGAATGGCCTTCGTTTTGTCACTAGAGACATGCCTGAGCAAAGCTTATGGAGATCCTGGGATGTCCAGTCATCAGAATCCCCCTCTTGGCTTTGCTGATGTAGTCCAGAGGAAAGCAGAGAGAGCGATACGTCTGGCATCAGCTTGGCTGCAGGAGCTGCCAGAAGAACCTCAAATTGGATGTCAAACCGCTTTAAGGGGGCTCGACTCCCTGGTTTGGGAATCAGAGTTGTCCTTCTCCTAGACTGGTTGCCTTCCCAAGGCTAGAGAACCCAATCTGCCTTGCTATTTTACCCATAGCTGGGTGGAGAAGATATGGATCCATGTCTTTCCCAAGGGCATTAGTGCTAAGTGAACATAAACAGCCTCAACCAGAGTTTGAACTCGGGTCACCAATTTGGCTCTAAATGACCATTATATAGGAGTTAATGTGCCATAAAACATGTTCAATCATGCAAAGGTTTTTAAGGCATCAGTTATTAAATTAAGTAAGGCATGTAATATGTTAACATAGTTATAAAAACAAATTCAACTCTACCCAAAATTCTCTGCATTCCTTTCACGTTCATTGTGTTGTTTTATTTTTCCTCTTTTGATTCTCCTCAGTCGTACTAGAAGCTCAGTCCTTGTGAAAACAATTCTATATATTATTCTTTATTACAGCATTTATGACCTACTTATTTCTAACCTCTTTAATTATCAGCTTTTCCAAACAGGTTTTCATTTGCAACCAATAAAATATTTGCTTGTTACACATGATATCAAGATTTACTAATTGCATTGTTTTTTTGATTCAATGTAAATAGAGATATAATTTGTTATTATTGGTTGGAGGTTTTTGAGCCCTTAACAGCAATGGTAAAGTCTCCAGAAAGTGCCCAAACTGTTGTTTGTGGGTCATTGGCCACTGTTGTCAACAATTCTTCATATATATTATTCTTTATTATAAAATATTCTGTTGTTACACATGAAATCTATTAGTTGTTACACATGAAATCTATTAGTTTTTGTTTTTTACATAATAGAGAATAATGCTTTTTTGCAGATTCAACATAAATAGGGGTATAATTCATTATTGAAGGTTTTTGAGCCCTTAACAGCAATGGTGTCTACCCAAGAAGTTAAACTAATTTTCAAGTACGACTTCAAATTAGGACAGAATGCTGCTCAAGCTGCTGATAACATCAACAAATCATTTGAAGGAAACATTGTTACAGTGTGAACTGTTTAGCATTGGTTCAATAGGTTTAGGTCTGGAAATATGGGTACCAATAAAGAATTATGGCTTCCCTATTATTGAACATTTTATCACAGATATGAAGTTCAAAATGCTTGAAAAGATGATAAAGGTGAATATGGAGGCTGCTGTAAGACTTCATATCCCAAGTCTCTAAGCTTAGATACAGTCAGTTGAGAGGTGTGGGGTGTGTCACTGTCATGGAGCATTTCATTCATTCATGTGGGACCCATTTTTCCAACTTGTTAACTACTTGCTATTGCCTTGAGATGAAGTCCTAAAGTCTCCAGAAATTGCCGAAACCATTGCTTGTGGGTCGTTGGCCACTGTTGTCAATAATTCTTGCTTAAGAACAGGTTTGGACTTACCATGAGGTTTATTTTTGGTATCCTTATTTACAGAGCTAAACTTATTGAACTAACGCTGAACACTCCACATTACTGTAGTGTTCACGTTATCAACAGCTTGAGCATTATGTCCTAATTTGAAAATTAGTCTAACATCTTGGGTAGACACCATTGTTGTTAAGGGCTCAATATCCTCCAATAATAATAATAAGGAATTATATCTCTATTTACATTGAATCTGCAAAAAAACACAATTACATTAGTAAATCTTTCACTTTTAGCATTATTCTCGGTGATGTAAAAAAAAAAAAAACATTTCATGTGTAACAACCTAGTTTTCTGGAAGGAATAGATTGATTTTCTATTTCCTCTCTTTAATTCCCTTGTCTTTTTGTAGGCCACTCGAAGAGCACAGCAAGCGGAAGCTGCCGAAAGACGGCAGCAGGAAAACGAAGCCCGTGGATTGAAAGATCCGGCAGCTGTGAAACGGAAACTTCTAAAGAAAGAAGAACTTGAAAAACGGGAACGAGAAGCAGAGGCCCTTGGGCAAGGTGGAGAAACGGGCCTCAGGGTATGTTATTTCAAGACTTTGTTTTACGAACAGAAAGGCCGTTATTGTGAACAGCAATTTTATTTCCTAAGCCTGCCAAAAAGTAACCCATCCGACTTATTATGTAAAATGCAAACTTTCGTAAATACCTATGCATGATTTTAATTTTTCTTTACTTTCTATATTCTTTTATGCATGACCTATTTTAATACAAACATCTTTATCTTTTTTTTTTTTAGTCTTAATGCAAATTATTTCTAATGCAAACAACTAAAAACTCATTACAAGTATTTAACTTAAATTGCTTGAAACTGACAATGGAACTCTGTCAATTGAATTGGAAAAAAAATTCACCAAATGGTCAAAGCGAGATAATCTCAATCAGAAGTTATTTCACTTGAAAATGGCATTCTATTTTCTTTGTATAAATTTAAGAGTTAAATCTGTAGCAAAATCAGGTTCTATAGGACTATTTACTATTAAAACCTTTTTGGCATTTTAATTTTTAAATCTTTTTTTAATTTAAAAAAAAAAAAATCATGTTCTTATTTTCAATTTAGCATTTTTAGACAGTGATGATTTAAATAATAGATTCACATCACTGTATATATTACAGTGTTTTTGTCCTGCAGGGAAAATTTCAGAATTTAGAGTTATTCCTGCTAAAACTAGATGATAACTGAAATAAGAACTTTTAATGATATTGAATTCAGTTTTGTTATAACTGCTGCTAAAATGTGTCTCTATTCAATATTTATAGTTATTTTCATTTAAATCAAAAAGCCTGAAAATTTCAGAGCTTTATTTACCATGACAAATATCATTTATGGCATTGTACTGGTCTCCCAAGGAATAGAATAAGATTGATGTTTACAAAGGGCTTTAGAAATGTAGCCATGTTTGAAAGCTGGCCAAATCCATTAAATCCCTACTCGGTAATTAGTCTGACTAAGAATGTCCTCGGCTCCTTTCTTGAGACTTAAGTTTGTTCAGTGCTTAAAAGTACAATCGGCACTAAATCAAGAAAAGTATGAAACAAAAATATCACAAAGTGTTTATCATGTGAAAGTACCAAACTCTACAGCATTGAAACTCTGGCAGTGAGTAAATAACATTGATCGGTAGGACTTGAACCCACATCCCCAATGGGAAGCACCATTTTAGCCCGGCCTGCTCTACCAAGACTCAACTGGAAGACAGAAGTCCAAATAACACCCTTAAACCTATCCTTAATTCTGATCGGCAGCCATATTTATTTACATTCTGGTACATGGCTGTCGATTGTGAAGGATAGGTTTAAGAAAAAATGAAGTTTACTTGTTCATTTGTAAAAAGTTATGTCCCTTTGACCTCATAATCAGAGTTGCTTCCCTTTGTCATGAATTTGTTTTATTTTACATCATAGAGAATAATCTTAAAAGTAAAAGATTTACTAATGTAGTTGCATTTTTTGCAGATTCAGTGTAAATAGACATAATTCATTATTATCGGAGGTTTTTGAGCCCTGAACAGCAATGGTGTCTATCCAAGAAGTTATGTTAATTATAACATAATGCTGATCAAGCTGCTGATAATGTCAGCAAAGTATTTGGAGGGAACACTACTACACTGAACTGTTCAGCGTTGGTTCAATAGGTATAGGTCTGGAAATATGGATACCAATAATAAACCTCGAGGGAGACCCAAACCTGTTCTTAATGATAAAGAATTATCGACAACAGTAGCCAACGGCCCACGAACAACGGTTTGAGCCAACTTTCTGGAGACTTTAAGACTTCAACAGCGACCATATCACATCATCTCGGGGGGAAATGGGTCCCACGTGAAATGAATGAAATGCTCCATGACAGTTCCTGACCTCACCATAATTTGTGCTTTTACTGAATTTGTGACCACTAAACCTAAAGAATT
This sequence comes from Architeuthis dux, assembly GCA_006491835.1. Classification (NCBI taxonomy): domain Eukaryota; kingdom Metazoa; phylum Mollusca; class Cephalopoda; order Oegopsida; family Architeuthidae; genus Architeuthis; species Architeuthis dux. The sequence goes on along the minus strand of VCCN01005630.1, from coordinate 1,716,952 downwards.
TTATAGAGATGGCATATTATCATTAGAGGATCATTGGGAAATGGTTATTGCTTTAAATGTGTCATATTCTGATTAAATATTTACTATTTTTTGTTATTTATATTATCTTACTATTTAAAAATAAAATTTCTTATGTAACAAGCTTATATTTTCTCTTTTCAGTGGACAGTTGACTGATAGTATGCACAGGATGTGACGCCAAAGTTTTTCAGGATCCACAAAACAAACGTCCGCAATCTCTGTTGCCACTAATTTATTTTTTATTTAAAACATTTGCTGGTTGTGTACTTTTTTTTCCTTTAAATGTTGTCAGTTTAAAAATTCTTTCTTAAATGTGAATCCCTATCATCTTATTTTCTGAAAGAAAAACAAAATCCAATTATCCTCTGCTAATTTCAGTTAATAATATTTGTATTTCTAAATATCCATTGTTGGAAATCTGTTTTGATGGCTACAGTTTATTGGAAGAAAATTAAAAACAAGTCGAGGATAATTCTGTTGAGGCTGTGAATAAATATATACATCGGGAAGAAAAATATGCCGGACTATAAGACAAATGGTTTACAAAGATATTTGGAAGACCACCATTCACTGCAACTCGTCCAAAACCCAAAGCTGTCCATATCAAGCTTCGGTAGATGGGCCTCAAGTCATAATACCAACGTTTTGGACACACTGTAATATTTCCATAGTTTTGAGGTTTTTTATTTTTTTTATTAAATGACTGTCTTATATACTGGCTTATACAGTAAGTAAAAACTGAATGAAAAGAAAATGTACAATAGTCAAGCAGAAAAGTTATAGTAAAACGCTGAGTGCCGCCACTGCTGAGTAGTTGTGATGAGAAGCAACTAAAATTTAGATGAAAGAAATATTAGTAAAAAATTAATGATGGTTGACAAGGCTTCATTTAATTAAAAAGAATGTATAAATCAAGATAATAAAATACACAGAAATTTAAAATTAAACCCAGATTATAATCCTATAATCCAAAGTTTGACTTGTCCTATCTTGTTGGTGATGGCCTTACAGAGTCATCAAACAACTATTGATTCTATGTTCACATTCGATAATATGCAGGTCTATCTCCAAATCTTAACCTTACAACGTAAGCTTTGATTGTCAGTATTACAAATGATGCTAGATGAAGCGTTTTATTGTATGGTTAGTAGTATGGAGTCCTATTAAAAGGAAGATTTATTTATCTAGCATTTCTTTTCAAATTTATTTATCAAATTTTATCAGTCATTTTAAATTTAAGAAAACCAGTCAATCAAAATGATATCATAATGTCCCAATAAACTTCCATCAAATATGAAAACTAAAAAAAGAATCTCATTTACATTTCCATTAATTAATTTGCTTATCAAACACATTGAACATCAAAGTGTTTAATTGTAAATACTGTATATGCTGGACTATAAGACAAATGGTTCACATGGGTATATGGAGGACTACCACTCACTGCAAATCATCCAAGCCATATAACTGTCCATATGGAGCTTCAGTAGACAGCCCCCTAATACCAGTGCATTTGTTCGCAGTTTAATATTTGCATTTAAAACATTTTTTTAATTAAATGTCCGACTTGTATACCGGCTTATACAGTAATTATAAATCCAACAATTGTCAGTCAAGTGTAAAGTAAAGTAAAAAAAAATGGAAACTTTCAAGCCATTCTGCAGAGAATCTATTTCACTACAGCTGTCAGTTTGGTACATTTGGTTACTGGCGTTTCGGCTCTAAGAACATTTTTTTATTTGTCAATCTGTCCCTAAATCTAACCCTAAACCCTGCTCATAATTTCCAAATGAAATAAATAAAGTTACATTAGTTTTTTAGTGATTTACGGTTTTTATTCTTCAATAAAGTTACATTACAGTTTAAAGTTTCATCTTTGAATGATAACGAATCAATCGACATTTTTTTTCTTCTCCTAAAGCCCAATCAGTTGGCACCCAAACTACTGTGTTAAAACATCTGTGCTCAATCGTCCTATTCCACAGCTGTCATCTTGCAGAAGATTTTGTGGTCTCTCCTTTATGATCAGCCATTATCTTCAGTGAAATAGTTGTTTTTTTCTCTTTCTCACCAGGTGGCACACGTATTCCAAAACCACAATTTGCTCATCTGCTTTCTTGGGATTTTCTTTAGGAATTATTTTCTTACAAGTTACAGAAAAATAATTATATTTAAGACAAATCTATTTTGCTTAAAGCTGCAGTTCCCATTTATTTTTCCCAAATGTTAAATAAAAATTGTTTAAAATGGAAACCAGGCCAAATGTGGAAGTTCTTGAAATCTTTTGTCCCTGTTGAACTATTTTTGGAAAGAAATTGAAATTTTTTAAAAATAAATATTTTACTTGTTCAATTGTTGTTTGATTTTTTTTTTTTTTTTTCCTTCCTTGACCATGTTCAAACATTTTGTTTTTTGTTCCTATAGACTCCTTGTGGAGCATAGGGCTGCTGCAGTTAAGTAGATTTTACGAGATGGAGTAGCTAGCTAGCTCGCCCGGGCTTGGGACCAGCTAAGCTGTAGGTTTTTTCTCTGAGTAACCTTTGACTGCCTTATAGCGCTAAAAGGCTCCAACTGCCCTGCTATTTACCCATAGCTGAGAGAGAAGAGGATTCATGCCTTTCCCAAGGGCATTAGTGGGAAATGAATGTAAACAACATTGGCCAAAATAAAACTCTCCCTCCGATTCCGTTTTCCAGTCCGGGAACCATTAGCCACATCCAATTTTCAAACATTCTAGTTTTCTCATATCTTTATATTTTCAAAATTTAAATTAGTTTAAAGTTTTAATTGTGTACATAATGACAATTACTATTGTTTCCAACAACATTCTAAACAAAACATACCTTTTCCTTGTTAATAAAGAAAGGATACTAAATTGGAATACACTATGATATTTGTAAAAACATTTAAACAGTTTTTTTTTTTATTTTGTCACTTTCTCCTCCTGAGGTTTCTATGTACGACAACATAACAGTGAAATATGTAATCAGCTACTCCAGTACAATCCTTGATTTCACTGCCTTCATCATCATCTACAAATTGTCTTGAATCACTATCCAATTCACTGCCTAAGTAACACAACCCAGAACTTAAAGAAAAAATATCAAAAAGTTCCTCAAAACTAAATAGGTGCCACCATTTTTAAATATAAGGATGTTATGCCTAAGACTGATTTAGATAAGGTGCTGGCATAAATATTGCTACTGTTTGAAAAAAATTTAGAACTAGAGTTTGTTACCAAGGCGAGAAAATTAAATTGCACTATTTTCAGTACAGCATATTTAGTTAGAGACCTGTCAGTGTGTGATGTCATATCGACACAATTTCTCATTAGCTGCTCCAGGACAAAGACATTCCTCATGAGATATCTTATCAGCCAGTGTTTAACTTTAGGATATAATGAAAATAAGTATAAAACCTAAGTAATTTATTTAAAGACAAAATAGCCCTTTGTATGCATGCATCATAACGTAACTATTTCTTTGTCTTGAGCAATTCCAGAGGAAGCCGTTTATTATAATCACGGACAATGTTATCAAACGGTTATTATCAGAATCAGTCAGTCCAAAACACTTTATTTAAAATGAATTAAAAATTAAATTTATTATAAATATAATAAAAACTTTTAGAATATAACCAGCTGAAAACCTGCCCCTATCAGGCGATTTCCAGCGAGTATATGTATATTGAAAGGAAAATAAGGGTTTAGTTTAGCGATATAGGTACATTGTTAATAGAAACACCCCCTCCCACACACATACACACACACTCTAAAACAGTTAAAAAAAAAATGTTCTTTCACAACTTTTTACTTTAAGACATTCCCCTAGGTCCATTGATCAGGCATGCCAAATTTTGTTGAGTTGCACCAATGTTTAACTCTTAATATCCTGTTGAAAATTTTCTAAGTCCTGTAATAATTGAGCAGAAAATGACTAAAAATGGATTTGTTTATTCAAATGTTTATAATGTCTTTACTTGTGGGAAGATTGTTGTGAAAATTGGCAGTATTGCAGGAAAGACTTGTGCGGCCTCATGCATTTCAGGATTTTCAGCCATGTTTGTTTATGTGCGGCCTCATGCTCTTTAAAGAGTTAAAAGTCCGGCGGGGGCACAGTGACAAACAGAGCCAGTTATTCTATATAATATTCTTTCGTTAAAAAAATAATTGAATAATAAATTTAAAATTTTATTTCCTTTTTTGGAAAAAACAAATAGTCCAAGTTCTTCCCCTAGGTCAACTAAGTATGCATATCAAATTTGGTTAAGCTATGCCAATGAATGGAACATAAGGGTTCAGTTTCACATAGTTACATTGTAAATAGAAGTCACTTCTAAAACCAAGATCTTCCCCTTGGTCAACTAAGTATGCATACCAAATTTGGTTGAACTATGACAATGTTTAAGGGGTGGACACAGTGACAGAGAGAACCAGTTGTTTTATATAAATAGAAGTTGTTTATAACAATGAATGTAAATTGTTTCAATTTTTGTATCCTTTACTTAATGTTATCAGCCAGTTATTATTATCTAAAGAACCCTGTCCCAAAGTGATCACAATGACTGGCTTCCACTCTGTACTATCTATAATTATTATTCTGATTGTTCCTACCTCTGTTCAAATATTATGCTTTCATAAAATAACATAGGAATGATTAGGTAATTTAGGATAAGAAGGTAGGAAGAGAGGGGGGCAGAAAAGTAAGTTGTGTGGTTTACTGAGAGGTTGGGAAGATTTTCACATGAAACTAATCCATGTTTGTATAATATTTAGATAAAAACATGGATGCGCAACAAAGATTGGAAGGGATAAGGGAGAGAATGAGAAGAAGCATGAGATAATGGACAATCTTAGTTGTCAACACCCGTGGAACTTCCACGGTACAGCTAGTATATATATTAACAGCAAAGTTAGTATTTGACGCATATCAACTTTTGTTTTGGAGTTGATCACCAGTCTATCTGCTAGAATTCCTGTTGGGGTACCATACTGGCATTTCTCAGGGTACTGGGGGTTACTTGGCAGTGCCCATCTCCTCTAAATAGGATTTTACCTACATAAAAAAAAATGCTACTTTTTCTTTTTGTTTGGGAAACATGCCTTCCAAGTATTTGTTGTCCTTGTGTGCAGAATGAGATTTTGCTATTGCCACCATTTTGTTTCATGGAGGACACATCCTCTGTAGTCTCTAGTACCTATGACCATCACTGACTGACTGACATACTGAAACAAAATTTAACTCTTTTGGAGATAAATCTAGCTTCTTTGTTTTTGGGGTGCATTTAGCTCCTATAATTCGTTGACTGACTGACATACCGAAGCAACATTTTTAAAGGAAGGGGCTGTTAAATGAGATTGAACTAGCCCATCTATGGCCTGACTTTCAGGCTTGTTTCTTTATACTGTAATTTACTAATTTCTAGTCTGGCACAAGACTACATGCATGGGAGCGTCATATGTCTGTCTTGCAGGGTTGCCACACATGCTTGGATTGTGTGCATTGCTGTTTTATTCTTAAATACATTAAATACATAATCTTTCTAAAGACTATATAAAAACGGAAAAATTTTGTTTTTTTAATCTTCAACTAAAAGAAAAGCTGGCAGCTCACACCCAAGAGATCTTTCTAAGAGAATCGGAAATAAAAACGTTAGTGAAGTTATCTTCATAATTCTCTGATTTGGAATTTAAGAGCAAGTTTTTTTAATTTCTGCTGTTGTAGAAATTCAAACAAGGACTCCATTTTGAGATGTCTTTTCTTTCTTTGGTTCCATGAGAATCTCGAACGAGATTTTTATTTTGGCAGTAGATAATCTAGTCTATATTGCAAAGTAGACCAAGGGAGATAACTTTCCTAGGAGTTATGTCCCCTACATTTCTTTAGATTTTGTTTTTTTAAATTTCAGGTCAAAAGTCAAAAATGAATAATAAATGGGAAAATTCAAAAGAATCAGATCTTTATTCATAGATAATTGTATGCCAAAAACCATGTGCAAAGGTTTATTTTTCTTTCGTATCAAATGACAACAGTAATAAGCAAATAGAACCATTAAAAAAGTGTGTGTGTGTCGTACGTGTGTGGTGGAAGATTTAGTTATTAGTATACTAGTGTAGACTAAAGATAAAGACTCCAACTCTCGCGGGGCACGTGCGATTTGTTAGCTTAAACTTTAAAGAAATATAAATGGAACTTTTGGCACAACTTAGCGAAGGTGGTCCCGATTGGAATTCCGAGTGAGAAAATCTCACACCGGCGCATACTCGATGGCGCATAGTTTTAAAAACAGAAGAAATAAGAGAATTTATGAAAGAAAAACAAAAGTAAAAACATAAATTATATTGTTAAATTGTTTTGCCTCGCATCATAGATTTGTGACAGATCGCATGTCTCGTTATATCAGCTGAATTTCAATCACAAGTTTTGTCTCGTTTCGACCTTTTGATAGTTAAACTTAGCTTAGTGCGGCACAAGGTCATTCTACTCAGAAAACAGTCCCTCCCCATTTGGAAGATTGGCGTAACACAATCTTTCTACCAACCTCCATATCGACACACCTCATGTTAGCAAGTTAGATTCGCAGACTATTGAGTAGTGATTTCGGTCATAACTGAGTGACCCATCTTGTAATTGTGACAAACTCAGATAACTACAAATAATAAAATGGCCTGGGTGCCTCGCCGCGGGTTGATGTTTAGCAAGCACCTGATCTCGCAGACCATTACTGATACATAGTGAGTTCGATCCTCACTGAGTGCCCCATACTTGCGGCCTTGTGCCCAAACTAAGCTCGTTGCACAGTTGGTAAAATCGTTGAAGTTTTACTTGACGTTTGACTATAATATTTTTTAATCTTAAATTCAAGAAAAACAAAAAAAAGTGCATAAATCTTCTTCGCCGCTAATGACAACTTTCAAACTTTAGTTGTTTGTTACAGTTACAGAAAGATTGTGAAACTAGCGATTTCGTGAGTGCCCCACTACTGTGGCCTTGTATTTAAACTTAATAAGTAATTCTACTTCAGTAATTACAGTGTATATACGACTTAGTTTGAAACAAGGCCACAGTATTGAGGCACCCAGTGACAATCGAACTCATTACAGTAGTAATGGTCAGCATCGCCAGTTTGTTAACCATTACTACACTGATTGTGAAACTAAGGATTTCATGAAATTACTGAAATGTTCACTGATTTCACAAAATCCCTAGGGAGTTTACGAAATCACCAGTTTCACAATCTCACAGTAATTGGGGAGTATGACTTAACTGAAGAAATCCTGAACAACCATAAAAACATATTCACTTTGACCCAGATTGAACCCCCCTACACACATCCTTAATGTTCCCTTTTTTTTTTTAAAAGAAATACAGAGTGAAATTTCACGGCTCATTCAATAATGACGTTGATTTCATTAGTTTTGGTATTGGTTCACGTTTGTAAATTGGAACAGACACTTAAAAACTTTCACCCTTCATTTTTATTCCGTATTCAGCATTGTCAGTCCATTCATAGTACTTATAAACGGTGTTGCCAACTCCAAAAATATTTTCGCACTAGTTTGACTGCTAAAAAAAACGCTAAACTTTTTAAAATAGCCAAAAACCACCAAAAAGACGCTAGAAATGTTCAAGAATAGCCAGAAAATGGCCAAAATGTTTTAGGCGCAAACGCGCTAATTTAGCACTTTTTGCACTGCCAAAACAAGAAACGCGCTAAATCTAACGCAAAACGCGCTAAATTGGCCACACTGCTTATAAACAGGACTTTGACAGCAGCAGCAGCAGGTGCCTTGGTTGCGTTGTTGCTGAGAGCCAGTGATATCCATTTCGCAGGGTTATTCATTCATTCGGGAGTGCACGCGGATTCTTCTATTTATAGCAATTAGAAAGCCAGGAATAACGTATTCTTCAAAACATTAATTTATAAGATTTGGTCTTATTGTTTTTTCTCTGTTCCCGATTTCCTTTTAGCAGATCCTCATTCCTTGGAAATTGTCAGAATTTAAGTTTTTAAAAAAAGCGATAAAGATGGGCATGTGTTTACCACCATGTTTAAGAGATATTTCCGAATATGACGACGATGAATCACTTGATCCTGTGAGTATTTATTTTTGACCCAGAGAAAAAAAACGAGAAAAACAAATGAAATCTTTATTATTCTTAAGCTTTATAAAAAAAAATCTTAAATTTTAATTAACTGTTATTTTATTACTCTAAATACTTTTTTCTTTTCTCTAAACCTACCGTTATTTCTTTTCGTGGGGTATAACAAGGAAAGGAAGAAAAACGAAATTTCAATTAAAAATGTATTTAGAAATAAATAGAAATGATAATTTTTGTTTTCTGTTTCGGTAACTGAAAAGTATTTCATTTTTTTTTTTTTTTTTTTTTTTTTTTCTTTAGATTTTCTGATTTTAGTTGGGATTTAAGCCTCCAAATGTTTTCGGATATCCGGGAATTGAGCCACATATTCAAAAACATCTAACATCTAGATTGGCTAAATCGTATTTTAGCGTCCAAAATTATTTATACATGTTTTGTAGGTTCTACGAAAAAGTGAACTTATTTTGATAAAAATATTGTAAATACTTTTTTTTTCTACATTAGTTTCTTATCGTATAATTTTTTTTTATTGCTGTTCTTTTTCTATTTCTAGAATCCTAGAAAAATGAAACTTAATTTTTTTAATAAGTAGTGAAATATTAGACAAATTTCAATTAGAAATTCGCTATTTCAGAAAATTTCATTTCATTTTCATGTCCTGTGGTTTAAGTTGCTTGATTTTCTTTTAACGCGAAAGAAACACCGAATTCGTTTTGTTTTTTTTTAATAAAAATATTTTAAAACCCTATATTAGGATGAAGATTAGGCTTTTTTTATATGCTATTAAATTCAATGTTTCCTTCTTTCTTGTGATTTGTGTAAATCAAGGCAGAAATACTTTTCGTTGTTGTCGTCAAATGCTGTTTTAAAAACCTTTTTCCAGGTATGAGACTATTAGCAAGCATATATTTTATTTTATTTTTTATTTAAATAAATAATGCGGTATTGTCAATTTGAATTTTTTTTAAATTCACATTTCAAGTTTCATACTATCTTTCTCGGTCGTCTATCTATTAACTATTCTGTCAGTCACTACAGTATTGAACGTTCGCCACTCACCAGAGCACGTGAACAAAAACTATTTAAAAAGTCAGTCTATTGTGAAAGTAAAAGTTGAGTAAAATTTGAACATTCAATGTTTCCATATAGGTATGCGATTTTGTTTTTGTTATATTAATTTTAAAGTGTTTTAATGCAAACGATAATGCCTAAAAAAAAAAAATGTGTAAATATTGAAAAAAAAGTTATCGCTAAAAGTGGCTAGAAGTTTTTTTTTTTTTTTCCATTTCCAGCTAACTTTATAATGTTTTATACCTAAAAATGTTAAGTAATGCTCGAAAATTCATACAAAGGTTCTAAAATTATTATGATCTTTAAATAATATATGTATTAAAATAAAATTTAAACATTATTAAACTGAAAACACTGTTTGGCACGTCGGATGCATTCTGTTTCCAATTTCCATCTTAAGTCTACGAGTTCGTGATCCGAAATGTTTTGACAAAAACAGATATAAGACATTTAATATAATAATAGCCTTGATATCTGATAAATACGTTGTTTAAAATTAAAGTTCTAAAAAATAATTACTGGCTTTTATTTTCATTACTTATTTCTAGCCTCTTTAATTATCATAAAATCATACGAAAGCTCTATTAATTATTTAAATAGATATATTATTTAACGATCGTAATAATATTTTTTATGTATTTTCATTTTTGTGTTAATTTCCGATCAATACGTTGTATAATTATACTTTTTGGAGCCGTTGTATGAATTTTTGAGCGAACTTAATATTTTTAGCTATAAAGTTAGATGGAAATAAAAAAAAATTTTTAAAAAGAAAGATCTAGCCATGAAGGGAGATAACTTTTTTCAATATTTACACAATCCTTTGGCTGGTTTGCAAGGATAACCAGTCCCTCTTTTTTTTATTGCCTTTAGCCTAACCTTTTTTTAAAACTGTTTTTATAACCCCCACACTTCACTGGTATTTTGAAAGGTTACAAAAATAATAATACCATATATTATCAATTTCTTTTTATCTGGCCTCATATTCTAATCACACATTCAATAATACACCTGACCCACTAATTATGTACATCTAATATCTTTAAAGAATTAGGAAATGTTACTAGAAACTTGAATTAAACAAATCTACTGTATAATAATGAACAGACATTTTTTTTTCTTTTCTAAAGGGAACAACTTTGCTGTTAAAATATCTCCTACCCACCATTTGAAACAATGGATTCTTCCACTGAAACAAATTCAGTAGTTTTTTTTTCTTAGAAATTCAAGTATATCCCTGAATTATTTCACTGGAATTAACTAGTATTAAATAAATGATTCAGTTTGTTAATATAAATGAAACAAATACAGGTATATTAATAAAACAAATATAGTACTTACATTTTGAAATACCACCACTCCCAATGTGACAAATTGTATGATTTTTCTTGCACTCATTAATCAGATAAGTCTGAGGAGGACAGTCTGGGTTATTAGTTGTTTCCCCAAACTGCATCTTAGACTTTGAGGTGTTGAAGGGGGTTAACATCCTGATCACTTGAAGAATTTGTAAATGCTTGACTATAACTTTGAAATTCTTGCTGGTCCATAGGATGCAAACCCTAGTTTTAAAGGGTGGGTCAGCCCTAGTCAAGTCGCACTTCACCTTAAAACTTCACTGCTACTGCTGTTGAACACCTTCACAAAAATCTTTGTAAAGTCAAGACATTCATTATAACATTTATGACCTACTTATTTTTAGCCTCTTTAATTATCAGCTACAAGAGGATGTTGAAAATGGCTTAAACAGCCGTAACATGTATATCAGAAGGCATACACAAGGGTCAGGATGTTGAAAATGGCCAACAGCCGTAACATGTACATCAGAAGGCATACACAAGGATCAGGATGTTGAAAATGGCCAACAGCCATAACATGTACATCAGAAGGCATACACAAGGGTCAGGATGTTGAAAATGGCCTAAACAGCCATAACATGTACATCAGAAGGCATACACTAATACACAAGGCGGCACCACATTAATAAAAATGTTAATTTTTAAAATTTTATAACATCTAGAGCACTGAATTCGAAAGTATTTTTCATTTTCATAGTTTATTGTAACAGCTGTAACAGCTACAATTTGCTTTTCCAAACGGGTTTTCATTTTCAACCAATAAAATATTCACTTGTTACACATGATACACATGATTGTTTTTTTACATAATAGAGAATAATGATAAAAGTGAAAGATTTACTAATTGCATTTTTTGCAGATTCAACATAAATAGGGGTATAATTCATTATTGAAGGTTTTTGAACCCTTAACAGCAATGATTTTCTCATTTCCTCTCTTTAATTCCCTTGTCCGTGTCTTTTTGTAGGCCACTCGAAGAGCACAGCAAGCGGAAGC